>JBBBDQ010001033.1:6117500-6380000 GCA_037127315.1 Ascarosepion bandense | reverse complement strand
GACCTACAGCAAGGCGTTGTGGTGCAGTGGATATCGACTCGGAGCGGCAAATCGGGGTGCCGAGTTCGAATTCCGGTTGAAACCTTTGCACTTAAGCACATTTTTTAAACGGTAAAAATTTTAGGTTCAGACCAGAGGTGGAATCAGCTTTCCAAGATTTTGTTGTATCACAATTAATAAATTTTTTCTCAAAGAGGAATAAATATTACGTCGATCGATAACAGAGGTGCATAGATGCTTAAGACTCGTATTTTCTACAGTTGATTTTTCAAGGATAAAATTATATTTCTGATGTCGGCCAATATTTTCGTAACAAAGTGATATATATATATATATATATATATATATATATATATATATATATCATAGCCGAGTAGTTAAAACGTATGTTTTCTGTCCATGAGGTCTGGGTTCGAGTCTCACCATGATCGATTTGTCAAGAAGATGACATCTTGATATTATCGGTCCTGAGGAGGCAATTACAGTGTGCGGTACGTTTGGTCAGTCAGTTAAGTGCCATACGTGATACACGCTTGGGCGATCATGTCTTGAAAGAGACATGACTGACTGGGCAGAAGATTATCCCGCAGTAGGTTGCCATTGCTTTCTACAGTAGACTGGTTGCCAGCCAAGGCTATAGAACCCAATCTGTCCTGTTATTTGCCTCATAGATAAAGAGGGAAGGGGTGCATTATATTATTAAGTAGTAATTAGTGGGGGATCAGTTTATTACTTCATAACAATATAAAACTGATCCTCCACTTTGTCCAGTAGAAGCCTTAATCATGTTTTCAACTATTTTATTCAGTCAATCAGTTAAGTGCCATACGTGATGCACGCTTGAGCGATCATGTCTCGAAAGAGACATGACTGACTGGGCAGAAAATTATCCCGCAGTAGGTTACCATTTCTGCAGTAGACTGGTTACAGAACCCAGCCAAGGTTACAGAACCCAATCTTTCCTGTTATTTAACCTATATCTAGAGGGAAGAGACGGATTAATACCTTTTCCAAGGGTATTTGCGCGTAAATGAATGCTAGGAATTCAACGGGAACTCGAACTTCGCTCACTGATTTCTCGTTCCGAGCCGATATCCACTACACCACAACGAACATCCGGTATGTGCCTGAAAACCATACCATGGATTTATCCAAGACTTGTGAGTGAATTTTTTTTAATGAAAACCATTGGAACCGTTGATGGTTGTGCTAGCACGAATTTATAAGTCATTGTGACCGAGGATTTGAGGACCCTGGCCATGTTTAGACTGTTTTTCACGTTAGATAACGAGTGCTCTCCCAGAAACTACCATAGTTGCAGTATAAACCACAGGTGAGCTCTGTGGGTGTTGAACAAAGACAAATTGTGACTTTGCAGGCGTCTGCAGCGGGGAGTGGCGAGGGGCCCTATGGATACGCATATAGGCGTCAATATTGACCAACTATACATACACAGAGAGTTTATATATATATATATATACAAAATTGTACAAAATTATATATATATAATACAAAACTATATATATATATATACACACACATACACATACACATATATATACACACACACAAAATTGTACATCAGATAGTTAATATTGATGGTAATTTTTTGCTATCATTATTAAATACCGGATGAGACATTGTTCTTTCAATATCGAAACAAGATGTACAGATATGTAGACTGGTTGCCAGCCAAGACTATAGAACCCAATCTGTCTTATTATTTAACCCAAAACTGGAGGGAAGATTACGAAGAGACGATTAATACCTTTTCCAAGTTTATTTGTGCTTAAGTGAATGCAAGGAATTCAGCTGGAATTCGAACTCGGCACCTCCGATTTGTCGTTCCGAGTCCAAATCCACTGCACCACAACCATGTAAATCGAAGAAATAATGATATAATGAAAATGTCTACGCGGCCAAAGACAAAACGTTTGGAATTGAGATTTTCTAAGTGCAACTTAGATGTGGCACAAGGCCATATGTATGGAGCACCCAGTAAGGATCGAACTCACTGCTCAATTGTAATGGTTCTAGCAAGACAAGCTGGCTAACCATTAAACCATCTCGAGGTACGCAGAAAGTTTGGAATGAAAACCGTATCAGTAGTAGAAAAGGCGACACCGCTCGTCTCCCTAAAATAATTACGACTGAGTAGTGAGTTCGATCCTCACTGGGTGTCCTATACTTTCGGCCTCGTTCGCTTAGTAAGTGAAAAATCAGTAACAGTTAGTGCACTTAGGTCTAAATTTTTACAAAAAATCTCTTCATAAAGTGATTTTATAAATATTACTGACAGTAACACTAAGAGTTCGTTTAAACGTTATCTGCCCGTAAACTGTTACTTTATCATTACTATTAAAACACCTTGCTGGTAAGCTGGTTCATACGCACAAGTCGTAACCTTTACACATGAACTCAAATACTGACCCGAAGGGGCTGGAGTCATCTAACCAGGCAACACGACGCTAGTCTTTAGTCTTTCAATGGCTGTGCTTTTTGACCCAAGTGAAGCTTAGTATTAATTTTCTAAGCGCAGCTTAAATGTGGAACAAGGCCAAGAGTATAGGGTTCCTAGTGTGGATAGAATTGTTGTAATAGGTTCTAGCAGGACAAACTTGCTGACCATGTCGGGACACCCAAAGGTGAAGCGTAGTAGCCAATTCGTTTATATCGATAATGGTGTCCTTGTTGGTTGACGACGTGGAATTGAGTAGAATGCATTGAGTGATGTGTTAAGCAGCGCCAGTGTTGAATTGGCACATGGTACAATGCAGTGCCTCCTTTCATTGGTTTGTTACGGTCTTAGTTAATCGCCGACTATCTAGTAGTTGTATCTTCTCTGGGTCCTTATAGTTTTTATGTGCTGGTGTCCTTCTGCAGTTCACATATTCCTGGAATAGCCTTGAAATTCTTTACCGAGTAAAACCTAGAACATTCACCACTTCGGAGCTGGAGTGCCCCATCTTTAGAGCGTCATCAGTCAGAGCAACATTAACTGCTGTCGGCGCTACTTCTCTTGTCGCTAAGGTGACAATAAGTACAGAATAAGACGCATTGGTTGGGCCAAAGACACATTTCAGACGCTAGCCCGAGTACTGAACGACGGGAAAATCTCATTAGGAACAAACAAAAGAGTGCTGGATTGCTACGTGATATCTATCCTTCTGTATGGAAGTGAATGCTGGACGATCTCATCAAAAATGAAGGAGAGGCTTGAGACAGCAGAAATGTGGTTTTACAGAAGGATGCTGAGGATACCATGGTGAGAGCACGTGTGCAACGATAAGGTATTGGAAAGAATGAAAACGAGATGAAAACTGATAATAAATATCAGGAAGAGACAAATGAGGTTCCTGGGACACGTAATGAAGAAGGAGGGCCTGGAGAACATGATACAGGTTGGATAAATGGAAGAAGACACAGGGGAAAGACGTACTTGTTAGGTTTGAGCAAATGTTTGACTGAGCGGGGCTTGGAAGAGAGATACCAAGAGAAAATTTACTGAGAGCGACAAGAGACAGAGCCAAGTGGCAGTACATGATCGCCTACTTCCTGAAGGGACACGGCACATGAAGAAGAATGGAATGTGAGTAACTTGTTTGTTTTAACACAGAAAGGAACAAGAAGACACTGGTACTTAGAATCGAAAAGAGACTGTGGAAATTTCCGAATACATAAAGAGGATAGAGAACTTAGAAAATTTGATACCCATATGACACGGAAGACAAATGAGGCAGACGGAAACAGCTATTAACTTAGCTAATGAGTTTGTGCAAATGGTTGGGAGAACAAATAAGTGTAAAGGATAGGAAGATGTGGACAGCTATGAATGCACTCTTCCTGAATTTGACATGACACATAAAAGAAGAATCGTTAACATTAAAAAAATGAATGCTATCTTGCGCAAATACTGACTTGGTCAAAAAGTTCGTTAGGTTTATAAAGTAATTTTTCTACTTACTAACTGAACAAATTTTGTGGCCAACCCAATCTAATTGATAAAGCAAATTGCATTCGTTTTGTGTCAATCCCGAACCTTTTCCTATTTTTTAATCTCAACATTTTTCGCATTATTCTCAAACAATACGTTGATGGTAATCCGAGTAACGGATGTGATCTGTCAACGTCAAACTATTGTTCTCGAGATACAAGAGTCCAATGGCGACGAAATGGAGTTGAAATTATTTAATGCATTCCATCATTGGCGGTAAAAAGGGTTGGTCAGTTATAATATGAACTCCGAAAAATAAAGTTCATAAGATAAAAACTGATTTTTTTTTCTGCCAAAACGATTATATTTTCCATATTAGTTTGTTTTTTAGGGTTATTTTTTCTATATTTTTTACAATTATTTTTTATTTTATTCATTAGGTTGTTCGGAAAAAAATGACCGATTTAAGAATCAACTTTTATTCCTGCAGGAATCTGAATCAATGAATGAATCTATTGAAACTGTTTAAATTCAGAGTCTAAATCGGTCAAAATAGGAAACTTGAACTTCTAACACATCAAACAATAAATCCCGGGCTTACGTAATAAAACAACAACTTTTTGGCGAAATTCGACTTTAGTCGTCAACATAGTCTCCTTCTAGGTTGATACATTGATTCCAACGTTTCTCTAACAATTTGATGACCTTTTTGTAGAACGATTTGTCTTTGGTCTCAAAATACGCCTGAGCTTTAATGAAGAAGTGATATCACTTTTTCATTTGAGCCAAATCTCTCCCTGAAGTATTCTTTTGAGGTCTGCAAACAGCCAGTAGTCTCTGGGGTCCAAATATGGAGAATAGGGTGGATGCGGAAGCAATTCGAATTGCAATTCATATAGTTTTGCCGTCGTTGCGATCGACTTATGACACGGTGCTGGAAGGAAGAGACGGACTAATACTTTTCCCAAGGGTATTTGCGCGTAAGTGAATGCAATGAATTCAAAACCGTACTGGCTTTTTCCTTGTTTTATTATTACAGTTTACAAAATCAAATCAAATTAAAAAAAAATTATCCAAATGTTGGAAAATTTTTGTCTTTATTTTCAACTGAAATTAAAGCCAAAATACGACGTTTAGAATGGCTCGTGATTAAACATAATAGACATTCATTGTCTCTTATATTTAACAGTATATGTTTAGAAAATTATTTTCTGCCTCGATACACTATATATATATATATGAAAAAAGATTATCATAACGAAGGATTTCGTGCTGTATCCAGCGAGAGATAAACTACAAAACAAAATTCCTTGAATTACAGAACAAAATTCATTGAATATAAGGCTGGTAAAAATATTACATCCGCTGGCATAAATAGTGATTACCACAAAGACGAAGCACGTGATTCTTGCGAATCAATCTCACACTGATCACGTGATATAGGCAGAGCAGCTTCTCCAGCTATCATGGAAGTTTGACCAGCCATTACCCACTTCCCTTTTTCTTCCTTCTCTCTCTCTCTCTCTCTCTCTCTCTCTATCTATCTATCTATCTATTTATCTATATATATATATATATATATATATATATATATATATATATAAGCAGAAAGAAGGGCTTTTACTCTTCTATTTTGTCCGCCCACCGTTGACACCTTTCAGTTCGTTTGGCATATATCGTACCAAACAACCTCTTACCGTCGTGGTTGGTCGTTCCCACGCCACAAGAGGTCGTTTCAGCTGTAAGGTACTCTAACGTTTTGGTTTTGGTGTTTGATATCCCGTATAATGAGAGTGGAGCAACTTTCATTTGAAATGACAATATTCTCTCTTCCTGTCGACTGATTAAGGTTTTGTTATCTGTTTTTATTTTCTTTTTTTCTTTTCTTCCTTTTAGCTTTTTTACAGTTAAGCAGGCTTTCACATCTGAGTTCATTCTTTGAATGAAACTTTTGTCAACAACCGACGATGTATTATCCCCGGTTCGCAAAAAATTGAAATTTATTTTTATTATCATCATTATGTTGTCATTTTTCATCATATTTCGATTTCTGCTATGGTCGCACTACCTACCAAGTAGAAAACCTAAGGCAGGTCGTGGTGTGTTGTTAAGACTCCATTTCATGTTTTTTCTATCTCCCCTAACATCTCTAGCGTTACATAGAAAACGTTCTCCTTAGTGTGTGAGCTGTTACTTAACAAGACAATTTTTTGTATATCTTTTAAGCTGGGGTTTCCAGGGATTCTTTCAATGTGTTGTTTTGTTCCATGTTTTATCATTCCAAGTGCACCGACCATCATTGGCACGATTCTTGTTTTCAATTTACACATTTTTTCTATTTCAATTTTCAGGTCTTTATATTTTGACAGTTTTTCGAATTCCTTGGTTGCTATGTTACAATCCGCTGGACAACCCATATCAATTAATAGGCAAGTTTTTTCATTATTTTTATTATTATTTTTATTGTTAATGACAATGATCAATGGTTGGCCACTCATATTCGAGGACACCCGTCTACCAGGGCGGCTAGTTGATCCCCATTGAAAACGCTTGCTCAGGCACACTTGTGCGTGTTCAACACCCACAGAGCCAACCTGTGGTTTAAACAGCAACTATGCTGAGTAGACCTTAGTTACAGTTTCTGGGAGAGAGCGCGATATCAAGTATGAACAACATTCTTAACAAGGCCAGAGCACTCAAACCCTCGGTCACGATGACTTCTGATTTCGAGCTAGCACAACCATAGACGTCTGCCCAATTTCACTCACAAGGCTTTGGTTTTCAGGCACTTTCGCTGGCATCGCCCCCTCCAGACATATAACATCAAGAAGTCACCTTCCTGACAAATTGAATCGACCATGGTGAGATTCGAACCCGGGATTCACGGTCAGAAAGCGAAAGTTCTAGCCACTCGTCCCATCTATAATCAATAATAATAATAATAATAATAATAGTAAAGCCGGTTGCTTTTCATTCTCTGTGGCGCGTTGATTACCAGTACAACTTTTTTTCTCAAGACAAGCGAAATTTGTAAAATGACTTGTAATTTATGATAATTTTCTTTTATTTGTATGAAATTTTTAATAGAACTTGAAGAAAAAAAATGTGGAAATATTATTAAAACTTGTTAAACACAGTTATTTTTATCTTTCATATTCTTTTTTATAAATTTTGTACGTTCTCTTGGTGTTGAATAATAGTGTAAGAGTTACGCCATCATTTTACTTACTTATTATTATTATTGTGTAATTCACTAGAAACAAAGAAAAGAGTGCTGGATTGCTATGTGATATCAGTTCTTCAATACGGCAGTGAATGCTGGGCAATATCATCGAAGAAGAAGGAAAAACTTGAAGCAGCGGACATGCGGTTCTACAGAAAGATGCTGGATATAAAGTGGGGGATCAGTTCCATATTAAAATTAATATATAAACTGACCCCTCACTTTGTGGTCACAGCAGTTTCTATACATTTATATTCCTGAGATCCAAAAGCACAAGGATGCTTTCCAGGAGCTGAGAAGGGTATTAAGAAACAGGAAAATTTCACTAGAAACAAAGAAGAGAGTGCTAGATTGCTTTGTGATGTCAGTTCTTCAATATGGCAGTGAATACTGGACAATATCATCGAAAATGAGGAAAAAACTTGAAGCAGCGGAAATGTGGTTCTACAGTAGGATGCTGCGGATATTGTGGACTGAGCATGCAAGCAATGATGAGGTGTTGGAAAGAATGACAACAAAAAGGAAATTAATACTGAGCATCAGAAAGAGACAACTGAAGTTTCTGGGACACGCAATGAGGAAGGAGAGCTTGGAGAACCTGATACTGACTGGCCAGATAGAAGGAAAGAGAGACAGAGGAAGGCAGCGGATAACATATTTGCAGAGCCTGATCAGGTGGGTGACGGAACGGGGGTTGCGAGGTGTAACAGGAGTAAACTTACTAAGAGCCACAAGGGATAGGGAGACGTGGAGAACCATGATCGCCTACGTCCTGAAGGGACATGGCACATAGAAGAAGAAGAATTTTCATCATAATTCGATTCCTGGCATGGCCACACTACCTAACAAGTCTGCGAAAAACCTAAGGTAAGTAATAGTGCGTTGTTATAGTTACATTTCTTTAGTTTTTCTACCCCCCCCCCATAACATCATTAGCGTGACATCGACAAAGTTCTTAGTGCGTGAGCTTATAGTGGGTTATCCGTTACAGTGAAGTGTGTGTATGTTAAAACAGATTAGTTTGATTTGGCTTTGTATAAAACAAGAAAATCAAATTATATATATATATATATATATATATATATATATATATATATATATATATATATATATTATCAATTTTCTGCACTATTGTAAGAACTGCAACCTTGAAACTTCTGAATATCGTTTCTTATGTCTTTGTCTATGAGTGTATCAAATTTGATTAAAATTGGACCACTCCTTCTATAACCCGATTTTTCGATTATCGATTTTCGATATTTATCGGGGGTACCTCGACACAAAACCTAGCTAAGAACACTCGCAGACGCTTATAGTAAATTTTCAAGAAAATCGTCTCAGCCGTTTCGGAGTCTATAGGTAACAGGCACACACGTACACACACACACACATACACACACACACACACACACACACACACACACAGAGAGACAAAGTTCCATTTATAAATAAGTTTAGAATGATTATTTACTTTGATTTCAATTGTATACACATTTCCTTCTGAGTGCCACTCAGAGGCCAAAGGTCAGAAATGGCTTCATGATATTTTCCACTAATCATTTTTGTAAGAAAGTAACCCAAAGATCACTCACATCTTATATAGATAAATATCTTTGTAATGTGTGACCTGTACTTCTGAGTATTATATTTTCTATTTCTTTAAGACATGATCTAACAGGAATCTCTTCAATAAGTCTGTTTGAATCTTTTTCAATCAACTGGAGGGCTCCAACTAAAACTGAATTATTGATGTCCTCGTGTTCCACATTTTTTTTTCAATATCCACTTCAAAATCTTTGTTTCTTTATATTTTTCGAAGATAATAAAAGATGAATTACAATCTGCAAGAACTGCCGTGTCAATGGTCTGTCTTTGTTATTATTATTATTATTATTATTATTATTATTATTATTATTATTATTATTTAACAGGTTTCCTCCATCTCATTATTCTTGTTTTTTTATCACATTACTCGAAAGCAACCAGTGTGAAGAATTCAGAAATAAATTGCAGTAGTTTTCGACAAGATTTTATATTCCACAACCCGAAATCTCGTCTTTCATGTGCTTTGGCTTAACCGATTAGGCTGCTAAAGGTCTAAATAACAGATTCAGCCTAACCAGGAAAATACAAATTAGAAATATTGAGTTGTACCTCTTTTGTTTTGCTTTGTTTCTTTTTTTGTTTTGTTTCTTTTTTTGTTTTTTGTTTTTTGTGTGTGTGATTGTTGTTTGTTTTTGTTGTTTTTTTAGTTATTAATTCATATGCAAACATGGCACCTGCTTTTGAGAGAAAGATAACAAGATCGCCTTGCCGTGTCTCGTTTTTAAATTATTTGTTATACTTGTTTTGTTCTCTTTCTCTCTTTCATTCTTTTTCTTCATTTTTCTTTTTTTTTTCTTTGTAATTCTTATTGTTGCTCTCCTTTTTGTTGGCCTCACCTCCCCCTTATTTTTTCTTCCTTACATTTTATAATCTTCCCCCTCTTAATTTTCCTTGCCATTCTCTTTCTTGACTCTTTTCCCACTCTTATTACTTCTTTGTCTTTTTCTGTTTCTTCTTCCCCCCCCCACTCAATTTTATTTTCCTTTTTTGATTGTTATTTTATTTTTATTTTTATGACCCTTCTCCATCTTTTTCCCTTTCTTTCTTTCTTTCTTTTATTCTTTCTTAATTTCTTCTTCTGCATTTTCCCTCTCTTTCGCTTCCTCTTGTTATTTATCTTGTTATTTATCTTTCTTTCATGTATCACTTTCTTTTCTCCTCTTCCTCCCCCCCCCACCATACTTGTCTCCTCTTCCTCTCTCCCTTTCATCTTCTTCCTCTTCCCTTTCCTTCTTCCTTCAAACATCTTATTCCTCCTTTTCAGCTTCGTACTTTACCTTGACAAAATCATATTCTCAAACATAACGATAATAAAGAAACAGACGAATATGTCTGCCTTTTCCTTTGGATTCCTCAATGACTTTCCATTCGCTCATGCGCGTAAGTGTTCATCAATTGCGTTTCCGTTTATTCAGCTGAAACCGGCAGCCATTGTTGTTATGGCAACAGCTAGTAATGACCTTCCCAACCTTTTGACATTTTACTGTGAATCTATTTTCACTTTCTTCATTTGCTATATTTCATTCTCAAAATTTGCTTACCAGTGATATTTCTCTTTTTATAGATATTTCAACTTGCGCTCAGATTGAAGCACAAAACAAAAAAGTACTTAATGCAGAGGAAATTAAAATAATGTTCTATACATGAAGTGCAAGTAGCTTACCAAGTTCCGAGCAAGCTTCCTACTTTTATGGAACATGTAAAATTCTAATACTGTTTGATAGATTGTCTTTATTTAACTAATACGTTGAACATCAGCTCCCACTGATCCATATCCGTTAAGCCACGTTCTATTTGGGCTGCTGTGAATGGTGACATATTGAAATACATGGTTCTATATGCAACTTCGAATTGGAACCAGTATTCAACTGGAATTCGTTGCATTCACTTACGCGTAAATAGACTTGGGAAAGGTATTAATTCGTCTCTTTCCCCTGACTATGGGTTAAATAACAGAACAGATTGGGTTCTATAGCCTTACTTGGCAATCAGTCTACCGCAAAAAGTAAATGGTAACCTAGTGTGGAAAAATCTTCTGTCCACTCAGTAATGTCTCTTTCGAGACATGATTGCCCAAGCGTGTATTGGGCGATGGTTTGTTTTTGTTGTTGTTATTATTATTATTATTTTATAACAAGCTAAATCCGTCTCATTATTCTTGTTGCTTTTTTTATCACAATAATCGAGAGCAAGACGACGAAGTAACCCTCTACCTTGAGTGACCCTTGGACCATGAATTGTGTAAACATTTATAAAAAAAAAAAATCGAATGCTCTAAACTTATCTATAAATGAAACTTTGTCTCTGTGTGTGTGTCTGTGTGTTTGTCCCCGTTACCTATAGACTCCGAAACGGCTGAACTGATTTTCTTAAAAATTTACACAGTTGTACTATAAGCGTCTGCGAGTGTTCTTGGCTAGGTTTTGTGTCGAGGTACCCCCGATAAATATCGAAAATCGATAATCGAAAAAATCGGGTTATAGAAGGAGTGGTCCAATTTTAATCAAATTTGATACACTCATAGACAAAGACATAAGAAACGATATTCAGAAGTTTCAAGGTTGCAGTTCTTACAATAGTATAGAAAATCGATAATATATATAAATAAAAGGCAATATGTTTGTGTGTGTGTCTGTTTATCTGCCTGTATGTCTGTATTTTTTCGGCCCTTTTATTTGAGTTTTTGCTTCGGGTTTGGCTCTAAGTAGGTATAATTGTAGTTCTTAGTCTCAGCCATGATACCACTTACTCAGAGGACTTATTTAGCCTTCAAAATTCAGTTTACGACGAAAAAAACTTATTTGATATCGATACCAGGAAATCAAAATTTGACTTACATCCATTCATTTTTTTTTTTCAGTCTACAGTTTCGCTTTAACTGGAAACAACTATTGCTTTTTAGTCTTTCGTGCCAACGTCCAAAGAGTCTGAGCTCCAGGACCATGGATTAGTTTTAAAGCTTTCATTACACCCGAGCAACGCCGGATTATACTGCTAGTAAGTAAATAAGTGGAAGAGAGTTCCACAGTCGAGAAGGACGATAAATAAATTATTAGTATAATACTTCCGATTACATACAGTTATTCAACACTAAAATCATGAGACTGATTATCCAATCGAGTATTACGCTTTAATTTTTGTAGTCGAAGTATCAAGAACTGTTTCTTAGAACACATACCATTAAAAAGGGATGTGCGTTGTGGTCCAGTGGATATCGGCTCGGAACGAAAAACCGAGGAACCGAGTTCGAATTCCAGTTGAATCTATTGTATTCACTTAGGCGCAAATACCCTTGGGAAAGGTATTAATCCATCTCTTCCTTCCAGTTATGGGTTAAATAGCAGGACAGATTGGGTTCTATAACCTTGGTCGGTAACCAGTCTACCGCAGAAAGCAATGGCAAACTACTACGGGATAATCTTCTGCCCAGTCAGTCATGTCTCTTTAGAGACATGATCGCCCAAGCGTGTATCACGTATGGCACTTAACTGACTGACCATTAAAATATTTACACTAAAGTCACATGGAAGCCACGTCAAGACGGTGGAAAAATGATTGATGCTGAGATGCTAGGTCAGGACCTATAAAATTACAGACCTTTCTTTGAATTTTGTCGAGAATCTCGAAATATATATCATGAGTAACAAGTCAGAAAACGAGTAAAATAAAGATTTAAACATTTAAAATTATCGAAAGTTTTTGCAATTCTGAAAATAATTATATATTAATTTCAAGAATTCTTTTTCGCGTGGTGATTGAATTTGTCAGATCAAACGGCAGGATTGAATTGTGCGCATGCGCAGCTACATATCACCGATATTAGCAGACGAATTAATCAGACGACAAGCATTTATAGGGCATGATGCGTGCAGACAAATGTCTGATTGACCTCGAGCGAAATAAGAGAAAGTTTCTTCTTTATTTGTGTTTGCGTGTATGAGAAATTTTCAAAGCGAACGTCCAAACGGTTTTTGTGGTCTGATGAGCATTTTAAAGACGAATAAGTTTGTCGGAATTAAATGAAAAAATTCCGTGTCATTCATTAACGTCTGCTCTTCTCGAAAACATTAAAAATATAACAGACGAAGATGAATGCGAGAAGATTTTTCGTAGAACGAAAAGAAGAAAGAGAGGAGAAAGAAAACGAAAGATATCGTGATTTAGAAAAGATTTTTTTAAAAATGTCGGGCGCTGCAGTGACCTAAAGGAACAACGACAATGAAAGTCTGAAGACAGGATAAAGGAGGGCGGTAAAATCTGAGAGAGACGCAACTGATAAATGCACCATGTATCATCCAGTTGCCCAATCACTACCACCATGACATCAGACTGCTATATTGTTGACACATGGTAGAACATTTCTCCTTTTGCAGAAATCCTCGCGGCAAAGTAAACCTTTGTCGTCGACGCCATTTTTCTTTCAAGGTTTCCACTAAATTAACTTCTTAGTTTCACGTCAATTTCATTTCTTCTTCCGACAATTCATTTGTCCTAATTTTGCGGATTTCATTTCAGATAAAATAACAGCAAGTCTTCTGAATGCTCCTCTTAATGATTCTCTATAGTCAGTCAGTTAAGTGCCATACGTGATACACGCTTTGGATGATCTGTCTCGAAAGAGACATAACTGACTGGGCAGAAGATTATCCCACAGTAGGTTGCTATTGCTTTCTGCGGTAGACTGGTTGCCAGCCAAGGTTATAAAAACCAATCTGTCCTATTATTTGACTCATAGCTAGAGGGGGAAGAAATGTATTATATTATTAAGTAGGAATTAGTGGGGGATCAGTTTATTACTTCATAATAATATAAAACTGATCGCCCACTTTATGCCCAGTAGAAGTTTCAATTATGTTTCCAACTACTATATTCAGTGAATCAGTTAAGTGCCATACGTGAAACACGCTTGGGCGATCATGTCTCGAAAGAGACATGACTGACTGGGCAGAAGATTATCCCGCATTGCCATTGCTTTCTGCGGTAGACTGGTTGCCAGCCAAGGCTATAGAACCCAATCTGTCCTGTTATTTAATCAATAACTGCAAGGAAGAGACGGATTAGTACCTTTCCCAAGGGTATTTGCGCGTAAGTGAATGCAGGGAACTCAACTGGTATTCGAACTCAGCTCTCCGATTTTTCGTTCCGAGCCGATATTCACTGCACCACAACGCACATCTATAGTATTTTATCCGACGAGAATATCCGACGAAGAATAGAAAGAATGAAAACCTTATTAAATTTGATAAAAATACTATTCTCTATAATATTTTTAACAATTTAATGAGGTTTTCGTTCCTTCTATTCTTCGTCGGATATCTAACTACCTCAACCCTTTAAAACATCAATTCGCCCTCAACAAAACGACACAAGAGATAAACCTCTACTGCTGTCCAAACGATCAGAGGGGAGTGTGAACCGGACGTTAAGCAAACGTATCTACTCCTATTAAGGAAATAAATGCAAATATAAAGTAAATAAAATTTAAGAGTTTGGGCGTAGACATTAAAAGTACAGATTTGAAGAAGGCATTAGAAAGAGCCGGAAATCCATTCCTAAACAACAAACAAGGGATAAACTTATATTCCTGATCAAAAGACTGGGAGGAGTGCAAACCAAATGATAGGTGTATATATCTACTATTATTTTTCAAGGATTTCTGAAACGGATGCAAATTATTCCAGAGGCTTATTCTGTTTTCACATCACTAATATATAATAATTTTCATAGGTGTTGTGGGATCTCCCCCTTTTCTATGATAATGGACTCGACTTGAGTATACATATACTCCTGCCATAGTTAGTTATCGTAGAGATCCGTGAGAGTTATCGGAGAGTATCGGAGACTGATCCGTAAGTTACCGAGAGATACCGAAGTTACACAGAGAATATCCCGTCAGTTGATATAGTAGCTCCACTCAGCCAGAATAATAGCACCAGATATACTAATTCCAGCACGGCTTCATTTCAAAGACTTGTATATATATATTCCTTACTAATCGTATTCCTGGATTACTAACCTGCGTTCCAGTTGTATCTTTACGCTTAATATAACCTATTTTTATATCTCAAATACCTGTTTTGTTGTTCATTATTTTGTGTGGTTCCTCATCCGGAATCCACAACAACTTGGCGACGAAGATTCGAACTCATGTACACCACAACAATAGGAGATCATCAATACTCCAGCAATTTCCTCAGTATTCTTGTTGATTTCACTAATGATTTATTATTTTTCCATTCTTTTTCTGGGGTTCTCATGTAATGATGAACGTAATTGTCATTTTCAGGTTCTTCAAATTTGATTTCAGTTCCTTCACCAAGTTTAAATATTATTTTAATAATTTCACCACAAGCAGGGCAATAAAGCCACTAAGACGAAAGGCGTTATTGAGTGTCAGAGAATATGAGAAAAAATACACTATTAAGGAGAAAGAACAGTATAAAATGAGGAATTTAGAGATACTGGCAGAAGCCATAGGAATTATATGCATATCACTCAAGGATTGACATCGCATTTAAATTTTTAAAGATTGTTATGGTTTATAAAATGGCGAGTGTGCTAAAAATAGAAAAAGGTAGACACACTGACACCAAGAATTTAAAATTGGGCAGCAAAACCGTTAAACAAGTTACCGGTTTCTTTTGGTAGGAGTAGCAATAAGAAGTAGGAGTAAGAAGTAGGAGTGAAGGACAGTAGTTTGGTGGAGAGATTTTGAAAAGAGGAAGACGCTGTGAGTTAATAACTAGAGTCCAGAAGGGATAGACGCGTTGACTACTATCCTCCCAGAGTGAAGAGAATTCAGCTAGTCTGCTCCCGGTCGACGCACCAAAAATTAACGGTTGTTAACTTGATGTAAAATCCTAAAGTTTTATATAAAAAATAAACGTCATTAATTCAAGTTTGTGTTATCTTTTAATTATACAAAACCAAGCAACACAACAGTGGTGACCCCGACATACGAACAGAAAGCAACCTCAGATACAAAATATATATACACATATAAAAGGATAAATGGAGCAGACAAGAGAGGAAACGACCCATCAAGACAATATCAAGGCACCGGAATTCATGGAAACTGCGGTAAATGGATGGTTTACGATATTAGAAGCCCAGTTTCACTTGCGAAATGTGGCAGCGTCTTCCTCTTTTCAAAATCTCTCCACCAAACTACTGTCCTTCACTCCTACTTCTTGCTGCTACTCCTACCAAAAGAAACCGGTAATTTGTTTAACAGTTTTGCCGCCCAATTTTAAATTCTTGGCGTCAGTGTGTCTACCTTTTTCTATTTTTAGCACACTCGCCATTTTATAAACCATAACAAGATGAACGTTGATTGGGAAACAAGAAACCGGAAGTTTCACAAACGAGAAGTGCTAGCATAGAACTTACTTTTACACCTAAACATTTCAACTGTACAATGATTGAACTCTGCCACCAATCTTTTTGAAAGTTTTCCGTTTAATTTTATCCACGAAAGATGTCTAAAAATGTAAGTTGCAAATATTTAGTAATCGTGGTTATTATTATACCAATAATACATTGTGCTTCGGTTACCATCGCTCCTAGCGAAATCTCTACGCAGTCACGATTAGGTCACTATCAGGATTGTTTAATTTATCCATCTGCCCATGAGTGCATAAATAACCACTTTGTAGAAGGTAGTGCCAAGTCACGACAACTCTCTTTACGCCTCTGCAACAACCTGCATTATCTGTCGGGAACAACATCTCGGATAAATGTTGTTTGAGGCAATCAAAACAGATAATCATCCTTATTTGGTAACTGCATATAAGGTAATGTGCTAAAACATAAAAATCATATCACAGAACGCATTGAACCCAAATTTGGTCGTGTGTTTTACTGCACCGAAAAGCATACATATGCAAATATCTTCCTTGAAGAATGTGGCTTTCTTTGACCAGAACCAACTTTACTTCTCTTCAACAACCTGTATTTTCGCGTAACAAAATACAAATTCAACTAGAATTCGACCTCGGTAAACACCTTTCGGCAATATCTAAATCCATCATTTCTCCCTCCAGGTATGGGTTAAATTGCAGCACAGATTGAGTTCTATGGCCTTGCTTGGCAACCAGTCTACTGTAGAAAGTAATGGCAGCCTATTGCGTGAAAATCTTCTAACTAGTCAGTAATTTCTCGTTCAAGACATGATTGCACATGCGTGTATTACGTATGGCTCTTAACTGACATGGAAACACCACGAGCATAAAATCGTACATTTTGTCTGTCACAATAGAGGGATAAACTTCTTTGAGTTTCTGAACACTACCATTACAGAACCAACAACAAGAGACATCTTCTTTTCTCTCAGAATGTAGGCGGTCATGTCTCTCTACAATTTCTTGTCCTTTGCTGTTCCTAACAAATTTGCCAGATCAAGCTTTAACAATAATTTAATTTAACAGATGACAGAAAGTGCGACACTCAAATACGAAGGTGAATTGGTATAGCGAAAGATGCCTTCTAAAAACAAAGATGTGTATTAAGAAACGAAATAATTTCGTTAGAAACAAAGAGTACTGAAATATTTAATTAATATTTGTCCTTTTATATGGCAGTGAATGGTAAACAATCGCCAGACATATAAAGACGAGGCATGAAACAATAGAAATATGGTTCTATTGAAGGATGTTGTGAATACCACGAACTAAACAATGACGAAGTTTCAGAGAAAATGAAAAAAAAGGACAAATATACTTAACATCAAAAAGAGACAGTTGAAATTTCTGGGTACCTAATGATGAAAGAGGCTTTAGAAAATTTGATATTCCCAAGACAATTTTCAGGTAAGAGGGACAAAGGAAAACGACTGATGACCAAGATGGCGAGCTTGAGTAAATTGATTGGCGGGGCAAAGTTTAGGAGAGATAATGTTGGGGATCACCCCTTTTTGCACATAAGAATGGACTCGCCTGATGTGTACATATCATCCTTCCTATACAGAGAACGGAGCGATTGTCACCGAGATTTTTCTCACTGCGACGGCATTTATCACAGTCAGCTCACTGCCTTCGGGCAGAGGGCGCTCTCTGCTTCCGA
This sequence comes from Ascarosepion bandense, assembly GCA_037127315.1. NCBI lineage: Eukaryota > Metazoa > Mollusca > Cephalopoda > Sepiida > Sepiidae > Ascarosepion > Ascarosepion bandense. The sequence goes on along the minus strand of JBBBDQ010001033.1, from coordinate 6,362,178 downwards.
GCAGAGAGCAATAACCCAGTCGTGTTTCCGCCGAAGGGTAGAAGCACGACTGGGCAAAAATAGACAGCCATTTTTTGGCCGGGCCATATAGCCTGGAAATCCCAGTTATAAAAACTGACCATGTGTCATATGTTGCTCTTACTGGGAGGGATAGATAAATATAGATTGTCACAGAGAGTTTTCTCGCTGCGACAGCATTTCTCACTGTCAGCCCTCTGCCTTCGGGCGGAGGGCGCTCTCTGCTTCCGAGCAGAGAGCATTAACCCAGTCGTGGTTCCGCCGAAGGGTAGAATCACGACTGGGCAAAAATAGACAAACATTTTTTGACCTGGCTATATGGCCGGGACGACCCACAATAAATAGACCTTGTGTTACATCTAGCCTTGCGTGGGAAGGTTGGTAAATACCGTTGATTAGTTGTACTCTACTATTGACACTGTCAGCTCTCTGCCTTCGGGTGGAGAGCGCTCTCTGCTTACGGGTAGAGAGCACTAATCCAGCCGTGGTTCCGCCGAAGGGTAGAATCACGACTGGGGAAAGATAGATATTTTTGGCCTAGCTATATGGCCGAGAAGACCCACATTAAAAATACCTTGTGTCGCATTTCGCCTTAAATGGGAAGGTGACTAAATACCGTTAAGTAGTTGTACAGCCGCTTAGTTGGTCAGTTAGTTGGTGCATATTAAGTTGGAGTTGTTTTGGATATAGACTCATTACGCGGACATACTTCACGAAAAGACTGTATATATTGTTTCTACCAATACTATTCCTAGTATTCCTGAATTGACTAACCCGTGTTCTAGTTTGTATATTTTTGTTCAATATAACTTACATTTTCTATCTCCATATCTGTTTTGTTATTTATTATTTTGTGTGGTTTCTCAACAAGAATTCACAACAGATAATAAAAAAAAATTATTATGAGCTGCAACGGACAGGAAATTATGGAGAGCCAAGATCGTCAACGTTCCGAAGGGACACGGTAAATAGAAGAAGAAAGAGAAAAACAGGTTTCCAAATAATAGACGCTTTTTTAACGGTTACAGCCTTTCTGAGATAAGATATGGCATAGGAACAAGATGGATAAGCAGTCAATAAAAAAAAAACCCAAATTATGCTGACAAACCAGTCATAAGGTTGGTAAGCTACACTTAATGTTGCCAGGAAAGAGAATAAAAATAAACTGAATCTTATTAAATATTTCTTTATTTCACTATTTTATTTTTTAATCTTTTTTATCACTTCAGGCCAAGCAAGGCAATATAGCCACTAAGATGGGGTTACTGAGTGTTAGAGAATATGAAAGAAAAACACTATTTAGGAGAAAACAATAAAAGATTTTTTTTTAATCATTTCACCCCATGCAAAGCAGAACTACCACTGGTGCAAAGGGGGTTACATAAGAGGTGAGTGACGAGAAAGAGGAGCAAGTTACAGGGGAGTCAGAGAATACCTAAGAAAAGGATGAGAATACAGGAGTGAAGAGAGCTGCATGAGAGTGGAGTGGAAAGGAAGAAGAACATGATACAAGGTTTTGTCATAGAAAGGATGTGAGTCAAGAAGATAAGAGATGGCAATTGACTTTGCATTTAAATTCTTGGAGATTGTCAGGGAAGCAAGTATACGGAAGAGAATTCCACAGGCGGGAAGTGCGAGCAAAGAAGCTGATAGGATAAAAGTTGCGGTTACATTTTTCACTGTAAAAGGGGTGGGACCTAGCCGCTAGTCGAGCAAATTCATGCAGTGGAGGCACCAGGGAGTTAAGCTCATCAGAGCAGAAGCAGTGACAGTATTTGCAGATTTAAAGCTGCATTTAAATTTTTGGAGATGGAAGTTGATTGGAAAGCAAGAAATCGAAAGAAAGTTTTACAAGCGAGAAGTGCGTTAGAAGAAAAGGTTAGCATAGAACTTACGGTAACATCTCTCCATTTCAAAAGTAAAACGATGAGATTTTGTTGCTAATCTAGTACTGCGCTTAAAGTCTATGTATCATTAGGGTCGAAGGGCCGATATGCCTGAGCTGGACAGTAGGAACGAGCTCCTACTAAACAACAAAATAACTCAAACTAGGCTGTGCATCATGATCACATGCCTCAATTCTACCGGTCAAAGTTCATCCAATGCGTCCCTGTTCGGACACTGGCACTGAGTTGGGTGTGGAAATCAAATGAGTCGCCGATTTAACTGAATCATCGCTATGATCGCATTTTCCTAAAATATGTATACATGCAGCTGGAAACCACTTGTAGATTCAAATTCCCACTGAAACTTTTTCTTCTATACGCCTTGTCCTATCAGGACGTAGGCGACCATGGCTTTCCACGTCTCATTATCTCTGGTGGCTCTAAGTATGTTTTCTCCTGTTACACCACGCAACCCCCGTTCCATCATCCACTTGATCAGGCCCTTCAAATATGTTATCCGCTGCCTTCCTCTGGCTCTTTTTCCTTCTATCTGGCCAGTCAGTATCAGGTTCTTCGAGCCCTCCTTTCTCATTACATGTTCCAGGAACTTTAGCTGTCTCTTTCTGGTGCTCAATATTAATTTCCTTTTCGTTGCCATTCTTTCCAACATCTCATCATTGCTCACATGCTCGGTCCATGATATCTGCAGCATCTTTCTGTAGAACCACATTTCAGTTGCTTCAAGTTTTTCCTTCATCTCCGATATCCGAAGGCGAATTGGCATGGCGAAGGACGCGTTCCACTGAAACTACTGCTATAAATTTATAAATGAATGAATACGACTCCTTCTAGGCTTGGTCGACTTACATTACAGAGGCAGCAGTTTCGTGTGACGCATCAGACTCAACCGAATCGGAGTAAATGCTGCAAAAGTTACATTGAGGAATGTTTATCAGAATAATTACCATGGAATTATTTATATAAAGTTATTTATAAACGAAACTTTGTATTTGTGTGTGTGTGTGTGTGTGTGTGTGTGTGTGTGTGTGTGTGCTACCTATAGACTCCGAAACGGGTGAACCGATTTTCTTGAAAATTTACACAGTTGTACTATAAGCGTCTGCGAGTGTTCTTAGCTAGGTTTTGTGTCGAGGTACCCCCGATAAATATCGAAAATCGATAATCGAAAAAATCGGGTTATAAAAGGAGTGGTCCGATTTTAATCAAATTCGATACACTCATAGACAAAGACATAAGAAACGATATTCAGAAGTTTCAAAGATGCAGTTCTTACAATAGTACAGAAAATCGATAATATACATATAAATAAAAGGCAAGATTTGTGTGTGTGTATATCTGGTTATCAGCCTGTATGTCTGTACTTTTTTCAGCCCTTTTATTTTAGTTTTTGCTTCGTGTTTGGCTCTAAGTAGGTATAATTGTAGTTCTTAGTCTCAGCCATGATACCATTTACTCAGAGGACTTATTTAGCCTTCAAAATTCAGTTTATGACGAAAAAAGCTTATTTGATATCGATACCAGGAAATCAAACTTTGACTTACATCCATTCATTTTTCTTTCACTCTACGGTTTCGCTTTAACTGGAAACAACTATTGTTTTCATTACACCCGAGCAACGCCGGGCTGTACTGCTAGTATTACATAATCTACAAAAAAGATACAAATAAACGAATCAATGAAAAAGGAGTGCGATAAGGGTATTCGATTTCAACTTCTTCAAAAATTCTTTCATGTACTTTCACAAAGAGATCAACATAGGTCATAGAATAGCTCAAGATAAGAGATCTTGGTTTCTATCTATACAAGGCTCCAGAGCCACTCAAGGTCAAACGTACCGAATTAGGTATGTGAAAGGAATGTAAGAGTAGACTTGGTTTATTTTGTTTTACGGCCTGTCAATCACACTGGGTTATTTAATTCCAACAATATTTTTAGGATAGGTTCGTATGAATAGAATATATTTTCTTTGTAAGAAATCAGGTTGTAGTTTTGGTTTCATTGACACATTTTTTTCGAGAGTCAGGTATACTTTTGGTAATTTCTTTTTTTGAATGTATTGCTGGTCAAAGTTTTTTCTACAACAATGTATTGCTGGTATTTTTACTATTAAAAAGTATTTTTATAATTTTTATACTCTTTAACACTTGTTTGAGGGATTAACTATTTGCCCATAGCTGAGACCATAACAGGTGCTACCATCCCCAGTTATGGTATACCTGGGGACAACAGCAATTAAGATGTTGTTCTACGTTTCACAAACCCTCTTGATCAGAGGCCTTGCTGCCAGTTGTAGCATATCATCATACCAAATATCAAAACTAGCAACTTTGAGAGTTTGGAGGTTAACCCATATCTGGGACCCGAACAGGTACTACTACCTCGAGTCACGGTAGACCTGAAGACTATAATTAAGAGGTGCTTCTATGCTTCTCAAGACCTCTCTATCAGAGGCCTTGCTGCCGGTTGTAGCTTATCATCATACACAAGATCAAGAATAGCAACTTTGAGTTTTTGAATGTTTACCCGATCAGGTACTACTACCTCGAGTCAGGGTGAACCTGAGAACAATTGCAATTAAGTGGTGCTTCTATGCTTCGCAAGACCTCTCGATCAGAGGCCTTGCTGCCAGTTCTAACTTATAATTAAACCCAAGATAAAGAATAAAATATTTTGAGAGTTTGGAGGTTTACCTATATCTGGCACCCGAACAGGTACTACTAGCTCGAATCAGGGTGGACCTGAGAACAACAGCAATTAAGAAGTGATCCCATGCTTCTCAAGACCTCTCGAACAGAGGTCTTGCTGCCGGTTGTAGCTTATCATCAAACCGAAGATCAAGAATAGCAGCTTTGAGAATTTGGAGGTTTGCCCATATCTGGGATCCGAACAGTTACTACTACCTGGAGTCAGGGTGGACCTGAGAACAACAGTAATTAAGAGGTGGTTCCAGGCTTCTCAAGATCTCGATGCAAATAAGCCACTTGACGATGCGATGTGACGTTTCGATCAATAAAACCTGAAAAACGATTTCTCTTCTTTGATGTTTGTTAGTTTCTTTCTCAGTAAAAATAACGTCAAATTCTTTTTTGCCTAACAGCAAAAGCCGTATAAGTCTGAATGGGAACTGTTGTTGAAAACTAGTTGACCCGACTCCTTTCTCTAAAACTGACCAATAATCAGAAGTTATTTTAAAACCCCTTTTTGCTTGGACTGTTTTTTCTGCATACACATACACGTGGGTCATTCAATAAATAAGGTGAATTTTTCGGTATAAGGACTTCTACAAGGGTCATTCTATAAATAAGGTGAATTTTTCGGTATAAGGGCGTCTACAAGGGTCATTCAATAAATAAGGTGAATTTTTCGGTATAAGAACTTCTACGAGGGTCATTCAATAAATAAGGTGAATTTTTCTGTATAAGGACTTCTACAAGGGTCATTCAATAAATAAGGTGAATGCTTCGGTATAAGAATTTCTACGAGGGTCATTCAATAAATAAGGTGAATTTTTCGGCATAAGGACTTCTACAAGGGTCATTCAATAAATAAGATGAATTTTTCGGTATAAGAAAAATTCGTGACACATATACATATTCCAAAAAGTGACATTTTAACACGTTTTTCCATATTATTTGTGAGTAAATCGAGAATTTTAAATGTTTGTAAGTTAAAAGAGAAAAAAAGAAACTGTTTTATTGCGGGATAAAAAGAACGTTGTATAAAGGGCAAAAATGATACGTGCCATTTATTGAGATGGTGCCATAGCTGAGATTAATATTCATAAGTGGGTTGCTAGGTTCATAGTGGAAAACTTTTGATCTGGAAGAACGAGAACGTTTATGGCAGTCATTGGTTATGACCAATTCAATACGCTGGTTAAAACTAATGATGGTAACCGGATACGGGACATCGCATAGGTACTCTATACATCTCATATGAGAATTTTAAGGTATCTGAAAGTACCGGGATACGAAAATCGCTGGGTGTTTCACGGTATAGCAAAAACAAATGAGTAGATCACATTTCCATTCGTGATTCTCAGGTTAAACACAATAAAAAACGACTCATTTTTTAAACCAACGACCATCGATGATAAAAAAATGAATGCGGACAAAAATATCCCGTGAAAAAATGAATTGTACCTTGGAAGTGCATCGTATATTACGAGCTCCTTTAGTAAGATCAGACACTAAATTCAGACAAGTCTTCTTCAATAAGTCTTCTTCGGATGTGCGTTGTGGTGCAGTGGATATCGACTCGGAACGAGAAATCGGAGAGCCAAGTTCGAATTCTAGTCAAATTCATTGTCTTCACTTACGCGCAAATACCCTTGGGAAAGGTATTAATCCATCTCTTCCCTCCAGATATGGGTCAAATAACAGAACAAATTGGGTTCTACAGCCTTGGTTGACAACCAGTCTACCGCAGAAATTAATGGCAACCTACTGCGGGAAATCTTCTACCCAGTCAGTCATGTCTCTTTCGAGACATGATCGCCCAAGCGTGTATCACGTATGGCACTTAACTCACTGACTGACTTCTTCAATATGCCGCTTCACTTCATCACGTTGGCGATCATGGCTCTCAACAATTTCTTATCTTTTGTAGCTTTTAATAAATGTTGTCTTTGTGACATCTTCCCCAAAACCTGCTCCGCCATACATTTGTTCATGATCACCAGATTGGTTGTGTGTTACTTTCTTCTGACCTTTTTACTTTCAATACGTCTTGTGAGCATCAATTTTTTCAAGACATGTTTTCTTATTATGTATCTCAGAAGTGTCAACTCCCTCTTTACTTGATTCCCTGACAGCTACAGTCTCCAAGAATTTAAATGTAAAGTCAATAGTCATCTCCTATCTCACCAACCTGCATCCTCCCTTTCATGCTCCTTTCTCCGTCAACTAGACTTTCATCAGCATTGTCATCCTTCTTTTACCCACTTCCTGACACCCCCTATAACCTGTCACTCTTTCTCATAACTTTACTCCTATATAACCCCCTGCTCAACAGTGGCAGTAAAATGCCTTGCTTGGGGCGATACGATTATTAAAAAAATAGATAGATAGATAGATAGATAGATAGATAGATAGATAGATAGATAGATAGATAGCCCAACAGCTACAATCTCCAAGAATTTAAATGTAAAGTCAATAGTCATCTCCTATCTCACTGACCTGCATCTTCTCTCTCATGCTCCTTTCTCCGTCTACTCCACTTTCATCAATATTCTCAACCTTCTCTTATCCACTTCCTGACACCTCTATAACCTGTCACTCTTTCTCATAACTTTATTCTTATGTAACCCCCTGCTCAACAGTGGCAGCAAAATGCCTTGCTTGTGGCGATACGATTATAAAAAAATAGATAGATAGATAGATAGATAGATAGATAGATAGAATCGCCAAAAATTTAAATGTAAAGTCAATAGTTATCTCCTATCTCACTAACCTGCATCCTCTCTCTCATGGTCCTTTCTACGTCCATTCCTCTCTCATCAGTATTCTCATCCTTCCTTCTCTTACACACTTCCTGACACCCCCTATAACCTGTCACTCTTTCTCATAACATTCCTCCTACGTAACCCCCTGCTCAACAGTGGCAGTAAAATGCCTTGCTTGGAGCGATACGATTATAAGAAATAGATAGATAGATAGATAGATAGATAGATAGATAGATAGATACCATCTCCAAAAATTTAAATGTAAAGTCAATAGTCATCTCCTATTTCACTAACCTGCATCCCCTCTCTCTCTCTCTCTCTCTCTCTCTCTCTCTCTCTCTCTCTCTCTCTCATGGTCCTTTCTTCGTCCATTACACTTTCATCAGTATTCTCATCCTTCTATTACCCACTTCCTGACACCCCCTATAACCTGTCACTTTTTCTCATAACTTTTCTTCTATGAAACCCCCTGCAAAAGAGTGACAGTAAAATGCCTTGATTGGAGTGATATGATTATAAAAAAAATGTGCTTTATGTTACATTGTCTCTAGAATTGCATAGCTGATCACATGATCGGTCCATGATATTCTCAGTATTCTTTTGCAGAACCACACTTATGTTGCTTCAAATCTTTTTTCTTCATCTGAGAAGAAATTGTCCAGAATTCATTGTCATATAGCAGGGCGGCTTGTTACAGTTAAGCTGATTAGAAGCAGTAATTTGGTTAATCGGAAGAATGAAGTCTTCCATAAAAGACAACACCAGACCCTCACGTCTCTTTGCTGACCCGACAGAAATCGATCCAACTGTCTTGAGATACTCTTCTGCACCCTACATACTCACCTTAACTTCCACCTTCGGATTATTTCATATTTCAATCCCTAACAAATTCTCTTTTTCTTTTTTAAGTCCAAGCACGGGCGATGAAAACTGGATTGCTTCCAACAATGTAAAGCGAAAAAGTTTCAGGAGAAAACGAAATGAACCAATATTAACTACTAAAAAAACAGTCTGTATCCGAAGAAGGTGATTCTATGGATCTGGTGGGATTGGAAAGGCATTGTGTATTACAAAATATAAGGTGTTGAATTAAACAACTACTGTTCCCAGTTGGTCTAATTAAAGACAGTAATCGATGAAACGCGTCCAGAATTAGCCAGTTCAATTGAATATCGAACCCATGGCTATCAGTAAAAATAAAAAGAATCCTAAATGCCAACTACTGGCGGAGGATACTAAAATCAAGCAGGTGCAGAAATTTAAATACCTGAGAAGTGTTTTAATCGGAGCCGGAAAATGTGACACTGAGATCGAATTGGCGAATTGGCATGGCCAGGGATGCATTCCAGAAGCTGAGAGACAAGAAAAAGTTGCTAGAAACAAAGAAGATTGTACTGGATTGCTATGTGATGTCTGTTCTTTAATATGGCAATGAATGCTAGACAATCTTCTCAAAGATAGAAGAGAGACTTGATGCAACCGAAAAGGGCTTCTACAGAAGGATGCTAAGGATACTATGAATAGAGCAATGACGACGTTTTGGAGAGGAGAGAAACGAAAAGGAAACTAATACTTAACATCAGAAAAAGACAGCTAAAGTTTCTGGGACATGTAATGAGGAAGGAGGGCTTGGAGGATCTGATACTCACAGGTCAGATAGAGAATGGAAACGAAAAGGAAACTAATACTTAACATCAGGAAAAAACAGCTAAAGTTTCTGGGACATGGAGTGAGGAAGGCGGGCTTGGAGGATCTGATACTCACAGGTCAGATAGAGGATGGAAACGAAAAGGAAACTAATACTTAACATCAGGAAAAGGCAGCTAAAGTTTCTGGGACATGTAGTGAGGAAGGTGGGCTTGGAGAATCTGATATTCACAGCTCAGATAGAGGATGGAAACGAAAAGTAAACAAATACTTAACATCAGGAAAAGACAGCTAAAGTTTCTGGGACATGTAATGAGGAAGGCGGGCTTGGAGAATCTGATACTCACAGGTCAGATAGAGGGAAAGAGAGATAGGGGAAAGCAGAGCATAGCATACTTGACTGGCTTGAGCAAGTGGATGGCAGAGAAAGCGTGTTAAGGGCCTCTATGGGTAAGGAGATGTGGAAGGCCATGATCGCCTAGGTTCTGAAAGTGTATTACATGACACGGCTCATAGAAAAAGATCGCCTTCCATCAGGATAACGATAGAACTCTGGTCTCTTTATAGACCCAACAGAAATTGCTTCAGATTGGATGAGATGTCCTACTACACCTGACGTACCCACTTAACCTTAAACCTCCGGATTACTCCTCATTTAAAAGCAGTAATCGACGAAAATTGTCAATAGAACATAAATCAGAAGGGTGTAGTTTTTCGTTAAGACAACACCAGACCTCACGTCTCTTTGTCAACCCGTCAGAAATTGATCCAGCCTGGTTAAGATTACCTTCATTTTTGATCCCTACAAAATTCGTTTAATAGGAAAACATTCAATTCTTTGGAATTCTTTGAAAATCACTTAAACTAGTTCATCATCCAGAAAGATACTAAGAACGGAATCATGAAGCTGCCATAAACATGGCAAGAAATAGTGAAAGAAAATGTCTCATATATGGTTGAATAAATCTATACATGAATATCTAAATAGTGCCTTTGAAATTTAGTTTCTGTTCCAACATAATTTAAAAATAAGACAATATAATTTTATATAATATATCGCTCATGCAGCCTAGTCTCTCCTGATTAATAATGTTGTTACATATACTTTTATTGTTTACTAGCAGTATAGCCCGGCGTTGCTCGGGTGTAATGAAAGCTTTAAAACTAATCCATGGTCCTGGAGCTCAGATTCAGCCTAAAGAATATTTCTGTGAAGTTTGGTAATAATCGGATTTGTATAAAGGACATACAGACAGATAAACAGACGCACACACAAACATCTTGCCTTTTATATATATATATTATCGATTTTCTGCACTATTGTAAGAACTGAAACCTTGAAACTTTTTTTTTTTTTTTTTTTTTTTTTAATCATATCACCCTGAGCAAGGCAGTAACGCCACTGATGTGCAGGGGGCTACATAAGAGTGAAAAGATTGGAAAAGAGAAAGCCGGAAACCACATCCTAAACAGGAAACAAGGGATGAGCCTCTTCACCTGTTCAATAGACGTGGGTGGAGTGTGAACCGGGCGATAGTTTAGTCTATCTACTCCAATTGAAAAAAAAAAAAAAAGAAATGAGTGAAAAAGATTGGAAAAGAGAAAGCCGGAAGCCACATCCTAAACAGGAAACAAGGGATGAGCCTCTTCACCTGTTCAATAGACGTGGGTGGAGTGTGAACCGGGCGATAATTTAGTCTATCTACTCCAATATTTCCTAACGTTTTGTACATCAAACCTATTAGGACCGATTTTAACACAAATACTAGCCTCCACTGCAAAAAAAACTCCAAAACAGTACTAGAATGGCTTATGGTCAGTTTTGATAGTAAAGACCGCCCCCACTTAAGTAGTAATCTAACTTTTGTAAAGTGTACATAATGACATATGCTTCTCTCTTTATCACCGGCCATCTCTGTTGCGTCACTGAGAACTTGTGTGACAGAAAATATACCAGTACTTCTTCCAGTATACCTGGCACTGGACCATGTTTATCCAGGTATGGTTGGGTAAGGATTGCTCTTATACACTGCTAGCTAGCATCTGTGTAGAGGACCATAGGCTTGCTGAGATCTGGATATGTCAACAAGGGAATCATAGTCAACTGCTCCTTCAGGCAGTCAAACACTTTCTGGCAGTCTTTCATTCACTTAAACCTGGCATACTTTTTGGTCAATGCTATTAGAGGGGTTACCAATCTTGAAAAATGCCAGGATGAAGCACCTATAGTAACCTATAGCCCCTATGAATCCTCTTACTTGTCTCACTATCTTTGACTCTGACATTTCTCTGATCACTTCTACTTTATCTAAGTCAGGCTTAATCCCTTTTTTGTTTATCACAAAACCTTGGTATTTAGTTTCCTCTCTCATAAACTGGCACTTTGACAGTTTTAGTTTTAGGCCATGTCTCCTCAATTGACCCAAAACCTGGTTCAAGTGGTCAAAATGTTGTTCTGACATTTCTGAGAACATCAGAATGTCATCCAGATAGGCTATAGTGAAGTTTTCTGCTCAGCTTAACACTATGGACATCAGCAGCTGAAATATACCCAGGGCATTTGCCAAACCAAATGGCATCACCTGGAATTGAAATAAGTCCATGTAACATGCAAATGCAACCTTCTCCCTATCAGTCACATTGAGGACTACCTGCCAGTACTCTGATCTTTGATCTATAGTGGAGAAGTATTTAGCCTTCCCTAACAAAGGCAATATGTCATCTATTAATGGCAGGGACACCACTAAGTGCTTAGAGATGGTGTTCAATTTGCTAAAATCGATACAAAACCTGTGTTCACCATCTTTTTTATCTACCACCACTATGGGGAAGTTCCATGGTGATTCAGAGCTTCAGAAGATTAATTATCTTTTTCAATTTGGGGTTTTTTCCTTTCCGTGAGCAGCATCGATCTGCCCAAATCAACTTCCTTCCTTTCTTCATTGGTATATCACACCAATACTCATCAAAGGCATGTATAAATTTTCCACCTCTTCCCACTACCAACAAGTTCTCTTTCAACTGATTTGACTTGTCACTCTCAGGTTGCATTTATTTTAATTAACTTCTTATTATTTCAAATTTTCTCCTATGCAAGAAAAACCCTGGTCCCCGGCCAGATATCTCACTTGTTTCTTCTTAGGGTCATTAAATAAATTCTTCATTCACAAAGAAATCCTTTGTGAATATCTTCTGAATATCGTTTCTTATGTCTTTGTCTATGAGTGTATCAAATTTCATTAAAATCGGACAAGTCCTTCTATAACCTGAATTTTTCGATTATTGATTTTCGATATTTATCGGGGGTACCTCGACACAAAACCTAGCTAAGAACACTCGCAGACGCTTATAGTGCAACTGTGTAAATTTTCAAGAAAATCGGTTCAACTATTTTGGAGTTTATTGGTAACGGACACACACACAGACACACACACACAGACACACACAGACACACACACAGAGACAAAGTTCCATTTATAGATAAGTTTAGATGGTATACTCTGTTACTGCAAAATGGCTATCGTCTTCACTGATGAACAACGAACACGGAATTACATAAATTCGTGCCAAATGTGTGGACATTGGTTGGAGGTGTAACGTGATGCCTATTGAGTTTGGGTGTCGTCGGTTTCTGGGACATTCAGGTATTTAATTCTTTTCAAAAATAACTGCAGAATGACGTACTTCGTAATGCAACGAAGTTTGGCTAATTTTTGCTCGAGTTTTCTTCATTTACTGATACTTCCGGCGATGTACTTCCGGTAAATGCGCTATTGTATTTCTACGCTTGTTACTTTTATAACAGGAAGTACATTGCCAGAAGTTTCAGTAAAGGAAGAAAATCGACAAAAATTCAAAAGAAAATTCTGCCTACGTAGAACGTCATTCTGCAGTTAATTACATGACTTTCTGAGAGTTACGGGAGAGAAAAAGTGCGAGATATAGTTCGTTTTTATGGACATTTAGATAAAAAAAAAAGGTAAGTTTCTTCAATAACTAATTGTTGATTTGAGTTCAGCATATACATTTGCACAGAAATAATGCTATTTTGGATAAATTTGAAGGGAGAAAAGCCGTCGGAACCTAAAACGAACATTTACTGTTAATTCTTTGCAAGAGACACTTAATCGCGTTCTGGTCTGGTTCATTATTATATACAAGTTAGCCTCTTAACTTGGACATAATGAATTGCGCCAGAACGCAATTTGCATAAAAATGTTTTCTTTTTCTTTTTTTCCTTCCTTTCTCCTTTTTAACTTCCACTGTCTATGCCGTCCGTTTACAAATATTGAAACGCTTTATACGCCGCCATGTGATGTAATGGTTTGCACTAGAACAAGTACGACTAAGCAGTGACCCAACCCTTACCAAATGCTCCATAATTTTAGTCTTGTTTCACATCTAAACTACACTTTAAAAATCATCATTCCGAGAGGGAGGCGTGATTACATAACTCATAACCATAAGAGAATTTATCTTTCGCGTACTTTTGTTAACTTCCAGACTTTTCTGCACGCCTCAGACTCATCATTTGCCAACTTCACCTGCCTAAAATTGGGTGGAGACCAAACCGAACATCACAACTGGAAGAGTTCGAAAATATTTCTTCCTTCATCTTTATTTCTTCTTACTGTCCTATACCCTTCGTCAATCGTATTTCTTTTAACAACTGTATTTCTCTTATGTGCGCTCTCTACACTCCTTAACGTGTCCGAAAAAACACACCTTGAACTCCACGATCAGACTCTGTACAAAACTGCAAAAAGTATGCGGTTTCATCATTAGTTTTATTTGAACTAGCAACGTTATCTTTTTCTTCTTTAATGACCACCAGAGCAGAGTACACAGAGACAAAACGAAAAGCCACTTACCTAACTCGATATCTTTACCCCAATCGTCAAGTATTTTCTAACTGTGGCAACCTAGGGTATATCAATCAGATTTTTATTTTTTTATTTTTTTTTTAATAAAAAAAAAACAGCAAGTCACAGCGCACTAATTTACGAGATATGTTATGTACTGCACCTAGAAACCAAGATTGACGAAAAATGTTGACATCAACGATGAACAACGAATACGGATTTATATAAAAATATACAATCATATTTTTCACTTTTTTTTTTTCGTCGGTGACGTGGCGTAGAGTAGAGGATGGTTGGAGCGATAGCATACATGCATACGAGGGACAGTTGACTGCTGCGTTCGTCTTTTCTTCTCAACCCGATCTTCTCTCCATCTTTCCTCGATCTCTCTATCTTCTGATCTGTCTTTTTCTCTCTGATCTGTCTCTCATATAAGCGAGTTTCGTTTTGACTACCTCATCTTCCGCCCGCATATTGTTTATTGTTTTCGAGGTTTATATTCTCTGACCTTGACCACGACGTCTATCAAAACACCGCGCATTTTCCCGAGGCAAATATAGCTCTGTATTCTTCATTTTCCAAAACAATATCTATCTAAATGTAAATAAACTGTTGTTTTTATATTTCTCGACTTTTGAGATGGCAATTTCGTTTGTCAATCAATGTTTGAATTCCTGGCCTCTCAAAACAATATTTATTTTCTTTTAACTTTTGCCATCCTTGTATTGTTCAATGTAAAATACACTTCTAGGCGAAATTACGTGCAAGGTGAGGTAATAGGTAACAATGTGATATTATCTCCTTCTGATAACATGGGGCATTACACGGATATCAGAGAGTATCTCATATCTTGAGAGTACATAGCCATGTAATTATGAGTGGGAATCTCATCATGGTTGATTTGTCAAGGAGGTAAGTTATTGGTGAGACGATCCCAGCGTTAGAAAAAGTCTGAAAATCATACTACGTGTTTACCCAAGGCTTGTGAGTGAAATTGAGTCGATTCGCCCAGGCAGCATCCCATCCCTCTCCATGCCACCGATGTTGTCTAAGGGAGTTTTCAGAAGGAATCATGACATCGGACTATGTTAGGGAGTCCGAATTTCAATTTAGGGTTGTCCTTTTCTTAATCTAGTTGCCAGTCATGGCTATAGAGCTCAGACTGCTCTACTATTTACAAATCAATTGTTCCCGGCTTGGAATGTGGTTTCCGGCTTTCTCTTTTCCAGTGTTTTCACACATTTCTGTTCTTTGGTTTGTTTGTTTTTTGTTTTTTTTTGGGGGGGGGGGGGTTTCAATTGGAGTAGATAGACTAAACTATCTCCCGGTTCACACTCCACCCACGTCTATTGAAAAGGTGAAGATGTTCATCCCTTGTTCCCTGTTTGGGATGTGGTTTCCGGCTTTCTCTTTTCTAATGTTTTCACTCTTTTATCTTTTTTTTTTTTTCAGTTGGAGTAGATAGACTAAACTATCGCCCGGTTCACACTCTACCCACGTCTATTGAACAGGTGAAGAGGCTCATCCCTTGTTCTTTTTTTTTCTTTCTGGTTTTCTTTTCCAATCTTTTCACTATTACGTAGCCCTCTGCACTTGGAAGTTTTGAACTCAGAGGTTTTCATTCTCCTAGACAGGTTGCCATCCTAATCTTCAAAAATACTATCTGTTGTAGAGGAACATCCTATCCTACCCCGTAATGGATATGGCTCCGTCTATAAAAGACTGTGACTGGAGCATACGTCACTAGACGGACGCATACGTCATAGGCGGAAACATTTTCTACTTGATCATTATTCCGGTTACTATTCGTTGACTGTTCTTGTACGTCTATTGGTTTATTGTACTGTTGTATAATAAATCTCTTCTAATCTATCTTCAGTGTTAAGTATTATTCTTACACTATTCTTTTCCCTGATATTCCTTCCCGGGATATATCACTATCAAAATACAAAGATCCTGAAGTAGAAATTTAAAAAATGTGGCACATGGGGACATCAATAATTCCAGTTGTATTTGGAGATATCGGAGTGATTTGAAAAGGTTCTGATAGACTCATCGAAGTGATTGCTGGTAGACCATACCTTAAAGAATTTTTTTAAAAAGCTCATAAGTACAGCCCATAGTTTATATTATCTATCGAAAATGTGCGTGATCTTAAGTTGTTTTTTTTGGGGTTTTTTTACAAAAACGATGAATGGAAAATATTATGATGCCATTTCTGATTGAGAGCCGTTAAAAATATATGCAGAGATTAAATCAAAGACATTAATAATAATAATTCTTATTGTTGCACAAACGTTATCAATGCTAATTCAGTCAGTTAAGTCATGATACACGCTTGGTCGATCATGTCTCGAAAGAAACATGCGTGACTGAGCAGAAGTGGGTTGCCATTATTTTCTGTGGTAGACTGGTTTCCAACCAAGGCTATAGAACCCAATCTGTCCTGCTATTTAACCCATAGCTGGAGGGAGAAGATACGGATTACTATCTTTCCCAAGGGTATTTGTGCGTAAGTGAATGGAACGAATACAGCTCTGCGATTTATCGTTCCTTGTCCATACCCATTGCACGACAAAAGCACAATGATAATTAATAAACCCAAATGATAATTAATAAACCCAAATGATAATTAATAAACCCAAATGAAATTCCAGAATGAATCGCTGAAGGCATTAAATATCCGCTGCCAAAAAAATGTGTGAAACAGACGATCCAGAAATTATATATTAATAACATGTCTGCTCATAACATATAAATTAATTACGTCTGTACTGATTAACTGTACTTACTCTTTTCTACATGGACACAAATTTCTTCTCCTGGAACAGAAATGATGCCTAAGTTGTTCATACTGTTGCAAAAGAATTGCAGAAAAAAGTAAAAATCTTGATTCCCATTAGAAAATGCATTATCTTAAAGCCTTCGATAGTGTGTCGCAATTTTGGATTCTTAAAGCTTTAGCAATGTACAATGTTTTCTCAGTAAATTTCTTTACGATGATGATGACCTCGATGAGCCTGAAACCCGGAATCCGTTGAGATGATGATGACCGGAACCTGAGCGTCTTGATGCTATACTCTTCAGAAATGATTTGAGTTCTCTCGGTGACTGGCGTCTGTATACACTGCGTATATACAAGACGTTAAAATTTCCCTTCTCTGATGCCATGCGCCGATGGCTTAGGGAGTAGAGACTAGGGAGTGACACCAAATTGGCCAGAAGCAAGTGGATATGTCTAGCCACACTGATGAGCTGTGATACGGCGAAACGGGCTTGTATGTGGATGACTAATATATATATATATATATATATATATATATATATATATATATATATAGTGGGCCAGTGCTGTCAAAAGTGACGACAAAATATTTATATCGATAAGCTGACTAAAACAACAGCTTTATTTATATTGACATACCTATTATTGAGTATTTTATATTAAGACATGAGAAAAAAATAATAAAATCCCCTGAGCGTGAAAAGAGGGATATATATATATATATACAACGCTCTTTATTATAATAGAAAGTATATATGGTCATCCGCAGACATATCTGTTTCGCTGTATCACAGCTCATCAGTACGGTTAGGCAGCCGATTGCTTTTTACCCATGGTTGAAACCCGACCGAATTGGCGTCAGTCGGCGAATCTGAGCTATGCGCGCTCGGTAGAAGGAGGCAGACTTTATAGCGTGTATATCATCATTATACACGCCCAATAGCTGAAAGTGTTCTAATTCATTGCTGAATGAACGATATATATATATATATATATTCTTCACTACTAGACGAAATAATAATTCACACTTCAATGAAATAAGTCGACTCTACCTCGCTATTGTCTCTCTATTCATGAGCGTGACAGGAGGGATATATATATATATATATATATATATAATAGAGAGGATATTATACCTAAATAACACCTAAGACTTCTAATCGTCTGAATATCCAACGAGAAGTATTTTAATGGAACTCCTGGTCACCTTTTCTGTTTGTCCCTTTCACATGAACTCAACAGCACTGACTATAGATGAAAAAAATATATAAAAAGTATTTATCAATGTATTATTCTACATCGATGAACTGAAACTTTTTGCCAAAGACAACAATGAGTTGAAAGGTCACCTTGTTGCAGTGATGACATCGGTATGGATTTCGGATTAGATAAATGGACAACAGTGACAGTCAGAAAGGAAATCTTCACAAAGGTTATGGAATTGGTACAAGAAGAAGCCTATGAATATCTAGAAGCCAGTGAAGAAGATTAAATATTACCTACTCGAATGAAGATGAATATAAGAAAATAATACTGTGTGTGTCTGGTGTTAAATACCAAGTCGAAATTACAAAACAGAATATCAGCCATAAACACTTGGGCGGTTCCTGTGGTGCAATACAGTTTCAGCATCCTTAACTGGATCATGGCTGACATTAAGTGAATGGATGTGAAAACGAGAAATGAAAGCTCCTCACTTGTCACCACATGCATAATTCTAAGGTTGATTGTCTATGTGCCGAGATCTGAAGAAGCTAGAAGATTAGTTCAACAAAAATCGTAAGACATTTTCTGCTGAACTAACAAATCGGCCTTCTACAACAAAACAGTCTTCAAAAATTCCTGGAAACTATGAATGATGGTTTGTGTCAAAAAAAAAAAACATAAAAGAAATAAAAACCTTATTATTTGTAACTAGCAGTATAGCCCGGCATTGCTCGGATGTAATGAAAGCTTTAAAACTAATCCATGGTCCTGGAGCTCAGACTCTTTCGATGTTGGCACGAAAGGCTAAAAAGTTGTTTCCAGTTAAAGCGAAACCGTAGACTGAAAGAAAAATGAATGGATGTAAGTGAAATTTTGATTTCCTGCTATCGATATCAAATAAGTTTTTTTCGTCGTAAACTGAATTTTGAAGGCTAAATGAGTCCTCTGAGTAAATGGCATCATGACTAAGAACTACAATTATACCGACTTAGAGCCAAACCTGAAGCAAAAACTAAAATAAAAGGGCTGAAAAAAATAGACATACAGGCAGATAAACAGACAGACACACAAACATCTTGCCTTATATATATATATATATATATATATATATATATATATATATATATATATATATTATCGATTTTCTGCACTATTGTAAGAACTGCAACCTTGAAACTTCTGAATATCGTTTCTTATGTCTTTGTCTATGAGTGAATCAAATTTGATTAAAATCGAACCACTCCTTCTATAACCCGATTTTTTCGATTTTCGATCTTCGATATTTATCGGGTATACTTCGACACAAAACCTAACTAAGAACACTCGCTGACGCTTATAGTACAACTGTGTAAATTTTCAAGAAAATCGGTTCAGTCGTTTCGGAGTCTATAGGTAACGGACACACACACACAGACACACACACAGACAAAGTTCCATTTATAAATAAGTTTAGATAAAGGAAGCCAACAAATTCAAAAGAGAATTTCAAAAGGATGAAGAAAGGCAAAATAAACCATAATGCACCTCCTGCAGCGTTAAAGAACCTAAAAAAGAAGTCAAAAACAAATGCAATGAACAAAATGCATAAACGATAAACCTCTTCATAGTTGATACTTCTGCTCATGCTAAACAAATTTATGTACACAAGCCAATATATACTCTAGAAAATCTGCAACTCTTATGGGAAGGAAACTGCAAAAAATTGATATGACACCACTTGTTACAGATCCTGTTACAGACAATTTTACTGGATTTTAGACATAAACAAAACAACCAAAGTTAATTTTCCAGACATAGTGATCAAAGATTACAAAACAGAATGTGCTTTCTTGCTAAAATGGCAGTTTTTTGGGGGGTTTTTTTTTAATATAATAGTGTGGCCCCAAGCAAGGCATTTTACTGCCACTGTTGTGCAGAGGGTTAGGAGGAAAATTATGAGAAAGAGTAACAGGTTATGTCAGGAAGTGGGTAAGAGAAGGATGACTGTAGCCATAAAGTTAGGGATCAGTTTATATATTGATTGTAATATAAAATTGATCCCCCACTTTATGTTTACATAATTTCTTGTCTGTTGATAAACCGTAGAAAACAAATCAATCGATGAAATACTGATTAGCTACACCTGGATGTCTTTTAGATTTATTTACATTCTCTGGAATATAAATGTATTAATAATATTTTTTTTTATATAATCATACCGCCCCAAGCAAGGCATTTTATTGCCACTGTTTTGCAGGGGGTTACATAGGAGGAAACTTATGAGGAGTGACAGGTTATAGGGGGTGTCAGGAAGTGGGTAAGAGAAGGATGACTGAGGCCATAAAGTGGGGGTGAGTTTTCATATTGATTGTAGTATAAAATTGATCCCCCACTTTATGTTTGCATAATTTCTTGTCTGTTGATAAGCCGTAGAAAATGAATCAAACGATGAAATACTGATTAGCTACACATGGATGTCTTTTAGATTTATTTACATTCTCTGGAATATAAATGTATATTTTCTTTTTATAATCATACCGCTCCAAGCAAGGCATTTTACTGCCACTGTTGTGCAAGGGGTTACATAGGAAAAAAATTATGAGAATGAGTGTCAGATTGTAGAGGGTGTCAGGAAGTGGGTAAGAGAAGGATGAGAATACTGGTGAGAGTGGAGTGGACGGAGAAAGGAGCACGAGAGATTGGATGCAAGTTCGTGAGATAGGAGATGATTATTGACTTTACATTTAAATTTTTGGAGATTGTAGCTGTCGGGGAATCAAGTAAACGGAAGGGAGTTCCACAGGCGGGAAGTGCGAGAAAAGAAACAGGTGGAGTAGAATTTACGCTTACATTTTACTGGTTTCACAGTAAAAGGGTGGGACCTAGTTGCTAATCTTGTTCGAGTAAATTCATATATAGGGGGCACCAGTGAGCTAAATTCGTCGGAGGTAAGTTATGAGAAAGAGTGACAGGTTACAGGAGGTGTCAGGAAGAGGGTATGAGAAGGATAAGAATACTGATGAGAGTGGTGTTGACGGAGAAAAGAGCATGAGAGAGAGAGGATGCAAGTTAGTGAGACAGGAGATGACTATTGACTTTACATTTGAATTCTTGAAGATTGTAGCTGTCGGGAAAGCAAGTAAGCAGAAGGGAATTCCACAGGCGGGAAGTGCGAGAAAAGAAGCTGTTGGAGTAGAATTTGCGTTTAGCAATTTATCGGTTTCACAGTAAAAGGGTGGGACCTAGTTGCTAATCTTGTGGCTCGAGGAAATTCATATATAGGGGGTACCAGTGAGCTAGGTTCATCAGAGCAGAAGCCCTGAAAGTATTTGTAGAAGAGACACAGGGAAGCCACACTGCACCGGTGAGAAAGCGACTGCCTAGCTGCCAAGTCGGGATCGATCACATTCCAGATTCTCCGTTGGATTTTGTCAAGGACACTTCGGTGGATAGCAGGAGCACCCGACCAGATATGGCAGCAGTATTCAATGCACGGGCGGATGGTAGATTTATATATGTGCAGGATTGTTTCAGACAGGAAAAACTTCCTGGCCCTGCACAGAGAACCGACTTTCTTAGCAGCGGATTTAAGTTCCTGCAGGCTGTAATGTACTGTTCAAGATCTTAAAAAAATATAAAAATAAAATTGAGTTGTAAATGTCACAAACGGAGTCTCATTAGGACATTCTTCTTCTTCTATGTATGTGCCCTTTCCTTTCAGGACGTAGGCGATCATGGCCATCCACGTCTCCCTATTCCTGGTGGCTCTTCGCACACTTTCTCCTGTTGCACCACGCAACCCTCGTTCTGTCATCCACCTGTTCAGGCCCTTCCAATATGTTATCTGCTGTTTTCCCCTGTTTCTTTTTCCCTCTATCTGGCGTGTTAGTATCAGGTTCACCAAGCCCTCCTCCCTCATTGCATTCCCAGGAACTTAGCTGTCTCTTCCTGATGCTCAGTATTAATTTCCTTTTCGTTTCCATCATTTCCCAAACCCCATCATTGCTCACATGCTCAATCCATGATATTCGCAGCATCCTTCTGTAGAACCACTTTTCAGCTGCTTCAAGTTTTTCCTTCATCTTTGATGATATTGTCCAGCATTCACTGCCATATTAAAGAACTGACATCACATAGCAATCCAGTACTTTCTTCTTTGTTTCTAGCGAAATTGTCCTGTTTCTTAATATTTCACTCAACTTCTGGAATGCTTCGCTTCGCCATGCCAATTCGCCTTCGGATCTCTGTGTCGCTCTTTCCGTCTTCTGTTATAACACTTCCCAGGTATTTAAATTCTTGTACTTACTTGATTTTAATATACCCCACCTGTATTTGGCATATTGAGCTGTCCTTTTTACTGATGACCATGTATTCGGTTTTCTTGCATTCTATTTGTAATCCTTTTTTGTCACTCTCTTCAGCTACCTTCTGTAGGATGTCTTGTAGTTTCCTTTCAGTGTCTGCTATCAGCACTGTATCATCTGAGTACCTTATGTTGTTTAAATTGTGACCTCCGATGACGAATCCTGGCATAACTTCTAGGGTTCTCAGAATAGTCTCGATGTACAATTTGAATAGATCCGGTGAAAAGACACATCCTTGTCTTACACCCCTTTCTATCTTTGTATATCTGCTGAATTCGTTACCTGTCCGTATACCGGCCGTTTTGCTGCCAGTAGAGATTCTTGATTACTCTTTGGTCTTTCCCAAATATGTCGAGGCTGCCGAGCATCTCCATCAATTCTTTGTGGAGTATTTTGTCAAACGCCTTTGCATAATCGATAAAACGTAGGAACAAGTCCTTCTTCATTTGTATTGCCCTTTCAGAGAGCATCCTAATCATGAAAATGGCGTTCCTTGTTCCAGTGTCTTTGACGAACCCGCACTGTTCTTGTCCTATCTCCGACATGATTCTGCTTCTCGCTCTATTCATCAGGATTCGAACGATCAGTGTTGTTATATGGCTTATTAAACTGATGGTTCTGTAGAGTTCGCACTCGTCTGCACCTGGCTTCTTAGCAGTGCTATGAAAATCGACTTGCTGAGGTCATCTGTTATTACACCACTTTAAAAATTCCAATTCGAGTCCACGGATTGATTCCTTTTAGATAATGATGATTTAGTGGTAATTTGTAATCATTTCACCCCATCAAGGCAGAAATGTTACCGGCCTACAGGGGGTTACAGTGAGAGAATAAAAAGGTATAGGGAACGTCGAAAAATATTGAAGAAGGATAGGAATCAAGTAGATAAAAGAGTGACAATTGACGTTGGATTTAAACTTTTGCAAATCGTAGCTATCGTGGAAGCAAGCAAATAGAAGTGAGTTCCACAAATGATAAGTGCGAGAAAAAAAATATTAGAATAGAAGAGGCGGTTACATTTAACTATTTCGACGGTAAAAGGGTGGGACCTAGATGCCAATCTAGTATCACGAGTAAATACAGGTGGTTGGGGAACCAGGAAAAAAAGCTCAGTTGCCATGGAAATACTTGTAGAAAAGACAGCGGGAAGTCACATCACGTTGATAACAAAGTGACTGAAGGTGGGTTTCCAAATCAGAATCGATTATATTGGAGATCCTCCTTTGGATTTTGTCAAGAGCCTAAAGATGAATAGCGGAAGCACCAGACAAGATATGGCAACAGTATTCAATGCACGAATGAATGGTAGATTTATAAATGTGCTAAATGGATTCTGACAAGAAGACCTTCCTTGCCCGACACAGTGAACCAACTTTTCCAACAGAAGATGCCGCTAATGATTCAATGTAGTCATTCTATTTGAGGTCTTTTGAGAGAGTGAAGGATCAGTGCGTTGCACTCTAGGAGAGTAGCATCTTCCATTCTAATAGTAGTCAGAAAGGTTTCTCTATGGTGGTTAAAGGAGCGCAGCTTCGTTTTCGGAGACATTAAAATTTATGAACCATTTTAACTATAGATTCGTTGTAGTCATTCCATTTGTGACCATTTGAGAGAGAAAGGTCAAAGAGGCAAAGTGTGTTTCTCTTTTGGAGACTAGTGTCATCTATTCTGATGGTAGGCAAGAAAGTTTCTTCATGGTGGTTAAAAAAGCGCAGCTTCGTTTTGGGGCATTAGAATTTGCGAGCCATTTTAACTATAGATTCGTTGTAGTGATTCCATTTGAAATCATTGAAGAGAGCTGAAGTGTTTTACTCTCTAGGAGATTAGCGTCATCCATTCTGTCGTAGGCAAGTAAGTTTCTCTATTGTTGTTAAAGGAGAGCAGTTTCGTTTTGGAGACATTAAAATTTCCTCACCCTAATCCCACCCGACTCAATCACAGATTGGAGATCTTTTTGAAGTGCAACAGCCAGGTTTACTATGTCAGTCTTGGCAAACTTCATACAGAGACGGGCGTAGGTTTTTTTTTCTGCCTAATTTTAAATTTTAAGCTTTTCATGTTTAATTGGTTTTCTTTAATTTAATTCTTGATTTTAGCAGATAGCTCTTGACTGGACTTTTACTAAGTTAAAACTTAGTAATCCACCGCCATGTTTTTTTTTGTTTTTTTTTTTCAATTACAGTAGATAGATCTATCTATCGCCCGGTTCACACTCCACCCATGTCTATTGAACAGGTTAAGAGGCTCATCCCTTGTTCCCTGTTTAGGACGTGGTTTCCGGCTTTCTCTTTTCCAATCTTCTCACTTTGTTTTCTTGTTTTGTTTTGTTTTTTTTTTCAATTGGAATAGATAGATCTATCTATCGCCCGGTTCACACTCCACCCATGTCTATTGAACAGGTTAAGAGGCTCATCCCTTGTTCCCTGTTTAGGACGTGTTTTCCGGCTTTCTCTTTTCCAATCTTCTCACTTTGTTTTCTTGTTTTGTTTTGTTTTTTCAATTGGAGTAGATAGATCTATCTATCGCCCGGTTCACACTCCACCCATGTCTATTGAACAAGTTAAGAGGCTCATCCCTTGCTCCCTGTTTAGGATATGGTTTCCAGCTTTCTCTTTTCCGATCTTTTCACTATTACGTAGCCCCCTGCACATCAGTGGCGTTACCGCCTTGCTCGGGATGATACGATTAAAAAAAAAAATCTCCATAGATGTTAATTTGAAATTGATTACAGAAATGTAGATGTGGTTTCATGCCTTTTCTAATAGTATTTGCTGGTAAATGAATATAGCGAAACAGGAGACGGAACTTGGATCTCTGATTAACAATTCCGAGTCATTATCCATTACACCATCCGCATATCCAAGCTTACAACACCTTGTAACCCCAAGCAGTCATTCATCTAGGTGCTGACAAGACTTAACATTGCTTAACTTCGATTAACATGTTTCATCGCGATATGGCCGTAATCTGTAACACTTGGAGTAGAGAAATAAATTTTAAATATTTTATTTTTATTTGTTTACTATTGATGTTCTGTTTCTTAATATTGTGCACTTACAAAGTCTTTTTGGTTTTTTAATCATTTCACACCGAGCAAGGCAATAAAGTTACTAAGACGCGATAAGTTACGGAGAATAAAAGAAAATGAGAAAATCATTATTACGGATATGGACAATAAAAGAACAGATATCGTACAGGAACTGGGGTTTGAACGGGATGCGGCTATAAGTAAAAATACTCAGTGGAAAATGTCAGGTGACTTTTCTAACATTAAAAAATGAGTATACAATAAAAATCAAAGGAAATAATAATAATAATAATAATAATAATAATTAATTATTATTATTATTATTATTATTATTATTATTATTATGTGATTTTTCATTAAATCGATTTCTGCTATAGCCGCACTACCTACCAAGTCTGCGGGAAGACCTAAGGCAGGTAGTGGTGTGTTGTTATGGCTCCATTTCATGTTTTTTCATATCTCTCTAACATCCCTAGCGTTACATAGACAAAGTTCTCCTTAATGTGTGGGCTGTACTTAACAAGACAATTTTTTGTATATCTCTTAGGCTGGGGTTTCCAGGGATTCTTTCAATGTGTTTTTTCGTTCCATGCTTTTTATAATTCCAAGTGCACCTACTATCACTGGCACAGCTCTTGTTTTCAATTTTCACATTTTTTCTATTTCAATTTCCAGGTCTTTATATTTTGACAGTTTTTATTATTATTATTATTATTATTATTATTATTATTATTATTGTTATTATTATTATTATTATTATTATAATATCTGCTGTGGCAACACTATGTTCCAAGTATGTGGGAATACCTAAGGTAGTACTGTGTTGTCATGGCTACATTTCATGATTTGTTTTTCTAATTCATATAACATCACTATTATTACATGGACAAAATTCTTCTTAATGTGTGGGCTGCACTTATCAAAACAATTTTTTGTATTTCTCTTAACCTAGGATTTCTAGGGATATTTTCCTGTGTGTTGTTGTGTTTCTTTTTTTTTATCCTTCCAAGCGCTCCTATTACGACTGGTACTATTCTTGCTTTCAATATCCACATTTTTTTTCTATTTCGATTTCCAAATCTTTATACTTCGTTATTTTTTCAAATTCCTTGGCTGCTATGTCTCAATTCGCTGGGCAAAACATATCAATTAGTAGACAAGTTTTTTTTTTCTTTTCGGTTTTAGACAATTATGACCGGCCTGTTTGCTTCAATCTTCCTGTCTGTGAAGATCATGTAATCCCATGGAATTGCGATCGCTTCTGTTTCTGTAATCGGTGCTGGGTGATGTTCATACCAGTGTTTGCTAACATCTTTTCCAAAATGTTTGCGCATTGTCCAGTGTAAATACTGCCCCATTCTATCATTATGTTATGGTGAAACACACCTATTCCTCAGATAATGGACTCTCCCTCCTATACTAATAAGAGTTTACAGGAAGTTAACTCGAGAAATTCTGGAAAAGTTCATAGGAGTTCTTAGAAATTCTAGAGAGTTCTTTGAAGTTCTATTGGAGTTCAGTAGAACTGTGGTGATACAAAGCAAAGCGAGGGACCGGATGTTTGCCCTCAGACGTCCAGAAAGCAAATGACCAAAACTGGTCTTTACGCACCCGGCTCCACGCATATGTTCCGGCAGAAAACCAAACATTAATTAAATATCAAATTCCGAATTTTATTTATCATCCAACAGGAAACTCAGAATTAAATACGGGTTTGAATTCCCAAACTGACCTGCTGGGACCCACAAAGCTGACACAGAAAGCATCGCCAGAGTTGAGAAAGTACGAGCGTAATGATCGTTATTCCAAGAAAGTTCTAATTCATGAAGTAGTCGTAAAAATAAGGAAATTAGGAATAGAACGTTTTGGAAAATTGTAGAATGTTCCAGTAGGTTCTAGAAATATGCAAATTAGCTGTTAGCCCCTACAAAAGTAGGTTTTGGGCAGTGAGTAGTTAGTTGATAGCAGGATGGGTCGACCTCATCAGCTCCGGTTTCGATTCAAGGATTTATATCCAGCCGAAAGAATCTAAGTAAAGTCGACGACAAACTAAAACTTCAAAAAGTTGTTGAAAGTATTTGTTGTCATATCAACTCCGGTTATGATTCAAGGATTTATATCCAGCCGAGAGAATCTCACAAAAAGTTCGAACAACTAAAACCTGAAAGAGAACCTTATGGAACTTTCTGGGTAAATACATATTTTTGCCTCTTTCATTGACCAATCCAATAATTAGGCTTTATATATGCATTTAAGGATTTCCAAAAAGTATAGCACTTAACTTCCACGCCAACTTAACTGGGTAAAGATATTTGACACTTTCCCTCCACTTCTCTTCCTCGTAACACTTCGCTTGCCAGTAGTAAACTATACGTTTTCTATTTGAATACAAAACTGTATATTTGTAAATATTTTGATGTAATGTTTTGGGAATTAAATATTTGTCTGTATTTTTACTCTGAGTTTTGGGTCAATCATTTTTATTTTTTCTTTTGTTCCGCTTAACACATAATATTTTTATGAAGTACTGACCTTCAAATTCACATCCACTCCTCTTTTTTCTCTCGTTTATGTACATACTTCTCACCTATCACTCTCTTTCTTTTTCTTTAATGCAAATAATTATTTTGTCTCCTCCTCCTCCTCCTCCTCTCACTTTCCTACTCTTCCTTTACACTCTTTTTCCAACTCACATGTCCTAGGTTGTTATGAGGATGCATTTATATAGAAAAATAATATTTATAATGTATAAAAAGTTATAGTAATGGATTCTATTGAGTCCTAAGTGTTATTCCAAAAGTTTTAATTCATGGAGTAGTCATAAAAATAAGGAAATTAGGAATAGAAAGTTTGGAAAATGCCAGAATGTTCCAGTAGAGTCGAGAGAATTCGAAAGGTTCTAGAAATATGCAAATTAGGTGCATTAGGGGCTAACCCCTATAAAAATAGGTTTTGGGCACGGAGCAGTTAATTGATAGCAGGATGGGTTGACCTCATCAGCTCCAGTTTTGATTCAAGGATGCATATCCAGCTGAAAGAATCTAAGTCGACGACAAAAATTTTCACAATTTTGGCATCTATGGAATGCTAATGGCATAATTGCAATTGGTTTAGCATTTCAAGTATAAGGAAACATTTGGGACCAATTAGAGCTTTTCATGCTGGCACCTTTCTATGTTTACAGTCGGGAGATACCGACATCTTTGCTGGGAGAGAAAGTGAACACTCTCATACACTTGTTCTTCCTCTTTTTTATTCTTTTCTTTCCCCTTCACAATTCTCTCTCTCTCTCTGTCTTTGTTTCTCTCATATGCATAGATAATGATTCTATCTCTCTCAACTGTATATTTTTTATCCTTTCTCATTTTTTCTTTTCACATCCACTCCTCCTTTCTCTCTCGTTTATGTACATACTTCTCACCTATCACTCTCTTTCTTTTTCTTTAATGCAAATAATTCTTTTGTCTCCTCCTCCTCCTCCTCCTCCTCCTCTCACTTTCCTACTCTTCCTTTACACTCTTTTTCCAACTCACATGTCCTAGGTTTTTATGAGGATGCATTTATATATAAAAATAATATTAATAATGTATAAAAAGTTATAGTAATGGATTCTATTGAGTCCTAAGTGTTATTCCAAGAAAGTTTTAATTTATGAAGTTTGTTTTTTTAATCGCATCACCCCAAGCAAGGCGGTAAGGCCACTGGTGTGCAGGGGGCTACTTAAGAGTGAATAGATTGGAAAAGAGAAAGCCGGAAACCACATCCCAAACAGGGAACAAAGGATGAGCCTCTATACCTGATCAATAGACATGGGTGGAGTGTGAACTGGGCGATAGTTCAGTCTATCTACTCCAATTGAAAAAAATTAACAAAAGAGAAAAGTGGAAAGATTGGAAAAGAGAAAGCCGGAAACCACATCCTAAACAGGGAACAAGGGATGAGCCTCTACACCTGTTCAATAGACGTGGGTGGAGTGTAAACCGGGCGATAGTTCAGTCTAAGTAGTCGTAAAAATAAGGAAATTAGAAATAGAACGTTTAGAAGATGCTTGAATGTTTCAGGAGAGTCGAGAGAATTCTCAAGGTTCTAGAAATATGCAAATTAGGTGTTAGCCCCTATAAAAATAGGTTTTGAGCACGGAGCAGTTAGTTGATAGCAGGATAGGTCGACCTCATCAGCTCCAGATTTGATTCAAGGATGTATATCCAGCCGAAAGAATCTCTCTAAGTCGACGACAAAAACTAAAACTTGAAAGTGTTGATAAAAGAATGTGCTGACCTCATCAGCTCCGGTTTCGATTCAAGGATTCATATCCAGCCGAAAGAATCTAAGTCGACGACAAACTAAAACTGCTCTCCTCGTAACACTTCGCCTGTCAGTAGTAAACTATACGCTTTCTATTTGAATGCAAAACTGTATATTTGTAAATGTTTTTATCTAATCTTTTGTGAATTAAATATTAGTCTGTATTTAACTCTGAGTTTTCGGTCAATCATTTTTATATTTTTCTTTTGTTACACTTAACACGTAACATAAAACTAATAGTTGTTGTCATGTATGACAATTTCTTTCTGAATTATAGCTCTTCCACATTCTTTACGAGGTATGTATGTACGGTTTGAATTAGCTTTTAGCTGGTAGAAGTCTTAGAATTCATTCGTCTGATTAATATAGAGTCCAATATAAGATGTTGAAACTATATTGAGCTACTGAGATGGCAAGGCGATTAATGGTCATAATTCTGTTCTAAAAATACAATTCAATTCTTAATAACAGTCGTACATTTCTCTTTTCGAACTTTTTCTTTCATTTACACCAAGGCACTTATAAGCTTCTTCTTTCTCTAAATCGCTGATTGTTAACTCCGGGTAATAGAAGAGGTTTGTTGTAGTGATCCTTATAAAACTGTTGCTTCAGCACATTTATCCAAACCGAATTCCATTCCAGTGTCACCACTGAAACATTTTACTGTTTCAGGAGACGTTACAGCTCACTGTCATTCCTAGCATACAACTTAATTACCCATATAATATTGATCGCTTATTTTCTTTTAAGATATCTTATAGCCAAATTCTGTCCCAGTAGGTTCACTGGTTAATGTTATTAAAAATATACGAAACAGTATATGCGTCAAATAGTCACCTTGAAATATTCCTCTGTTTCATAATTAATTCTTTATCGACATGCATTGTTTGATAAAATTGATGATTTCATATAATACCTTGTATATATTTAAAGACTTTAAGATCCAGAAACGGGGTACACTAATGAATTTCTTACGGTAATCTATTCAGGCATTACTGAGATTTTTCTTTGTATTAAAGCAATTTTCCAAGATGATCCTGTTAATAAGTAATTTGGTGTTTACATCCGTAAAAAAAGCCACCTTTTTGCCCTTTTTGCTTAAGCTGTAGTATGTCATTTTTTCCCTGAAGAAATATGTCTGCTTTGTCAGAATAAATGTCAAGAGTTTGTAAGTAGTAAGAAAACATGTAATTGGGCTACGTGTCACTATTCTTGGGTAGAAGAAAGGTCATTCCTTTGGTTCCTCAGGCTAGAATTTTGACCATTTCTTGGAGTTCTTTGGTTCGTTTTTATGTGTTGTATTTAAATAATAGAGCCAAAATTTAGAAATTTTATCTATTCTGGTGATTTCCACATGCGTGCTTTTTTCAGTGCACATTCAATATTTTCTTCTGTGATTCTCGCCAGTGTTTGTTCTGGTGTATTTTTACACTAGCAGTATAGCCCGGCGTTGCTCGGGTTTAATGATAGCTTTAAAACTAATCCATGTTCCTGGAGCTCAGACTCTTTGGACGTTGGCACGAAAAACGTAGGTTGTTTAAAGGCTGATCTCGAAGCCGTACAACTAAAATGAATGAATGGAAGTCAAATGTTGATTTCCGGTATCGATGTCAAATAAGTTTTCCGTCGCAAACTGAATTTTGAATGTTAAATAAGTCCTCTGAGTAAATGGTATCATGGCTGAGACTAAAACTACAATTATACCTACTTAGAGTAAAACCCAAAGCAAAAACCCAAATAAAAGGGCTGAAAACCTGATTTTGATTAAACCTGATAGGATATTGGGATATCGATTTCCAATATCGGAGTCAAATAAGTCATCCAAGGTTAAACTAACCTAAGTAAGTCCATGTAATCTTACCGTACCCATCGGAAGTAAAATTGGTGAAAATGAGCCATATTGATGGCTGAATATCGGATTTTGATCAGATTCGATAGAATATCGGGGGTATCGATTTCCGATATCGGGGAAAATGAGTCGTCTGGGAAGATCTACTTATGTTTGAGATTAAAAACTATAATTTTTCTAAATTAGAGCAAATTCTGCAGCAAGAACCACGATGAAAGGCTGAAATCCCGATCTTGATCAGACCTGATCGGATATCGGGGTATCGATTTTTTATATCAGGGGAAAATCGGGGAAAAATAACCCATGACCTGACCGGAAACCTAAAGCATATTTGTTTGAAGTTTGGTGAGAATCGGGTAAAAATTGTGGATTTGTATAAAGGATAGACAGACACACACACACATACACACACGCACACACACACGCAAACAAACATTTTGCCTTTTATATAAATAGATACGTTTTTACCACTTGCGTAATTCTATCTACTTCTTTGTTATGTTCTTTTGGGCAAGCCCATATTTTTCCCAGAAATCTATAACCTCTTCCGTTGTTTGGGTGGAGGGGTGTCACTTCAATTACTTGTTTGCTTGTTTCTCTGTAAAAATTTATTCAAATCGGTTTGAAAGCTTTTGATCTTTTTTCATAACGTCTGATTCTTTCATTATTATTATTATTATTATTATTATTATTATTATTATTATTATTATTATATCATTTTTCATCATATTTCGATTTCTGCTATGGTCGCACTACCTACCAAGTCTGCGGGAAGACCTAAGGCAGGTAGTGGTGTGTTGTTATGGCTCCATTTCATGCTTTTTCTATCTTCCCCATCATCACTAGCGTTACATAGACAAAGTTCTCCTTAGTGTGTGGGCTGTACTTAATAAGACAATTTTTAGTATATTTCTTAAGCTGGGGTTTCCAGGGATTCTTTCAATGTGTTGTTTTGTTCCTTTTTTTATAATTCCAAGTGCACCTATTATCACTGGCACAACTCTTGTTTTCAATTTCCACATTTTTTCTATTTCAATTTCGAGGTCTTTATATTTTGACAGTTTTTCAAATTCCTTGGTTGCTATGTTACAATCCGCTGGACAAGCCATATCAATTAATAGACAAGTGTTCTCTTTCTGGTTTTTAACAATAATGTCTGGCTTGTTTGCTTCAATTTTTCTGTCTGTGTAGATGGTGTAATCCCATAGAATGGTGACATCTTCTATTTCTGTAACCGGTGCTGGGTGATGTTCATACCAGTGTTTGTTTGCAGATTTTCCATCGTGTTTGCATATTGTCCAGTGTAAATATTGCCCCACTCTATCGTGACGATTTTTATATTCATTTGGGGCAAGTACAGAACAGCCTGAGATTAGATGGTCTATTGTTTCTTGGTGTTTATCACAAAACCTGCATTTTGGATCCATATTATTATGCATAATATTTGCCTGAAAGTTTCTAGTGAAAAGACTTTGGTCTTGTGCTGCAAGTATAAATCCTTCAGTTTCAGACTTTAATCCAGATGCACGTAACCATCGATGAGTATTAACTTTGTCAACATTGGATTTATTGGCACGTACTGGATATTGGCCATGCAGAGGTTTGTCTTGCCAGCGTTGTTTCATCTATTCAAGAGATTTATCTTTGGCTTTCATTTTCATATTTTTTGCCGCAATAGTTGGTTCTTGGCTTCTGTTTTGCTTTTCTACAGAATCTACTAACTGTATATCTTGTTTGTATTTACTGCCTTCTTTTATAATTGAATATTTTTTCTTTCTTTCTTCATGTTGCCTAACTAATTGTATTATTATTATTATTATTATTATTATTATTATTTTCTCTCTCTCTCTCTCTCTCTCTCTCTCTCTCTCTCTCTCTCTCTCTCTCTCTCTCTCTCTCTCTCTTATGAAATTAATTTTTCATTAAACCCAACATAAGTGATTTGACCTTCGCCTTTGGCAACCGCACTTTATCTTTTTACGACAAACAGATTCCTTTCTGTTTCTTAATTGGGACGCAATTTAGTTTCGCTTTGAAGAAATTATACAGTCTTAATCCCAACAATTAATTCATTTGTTAAGCAATATAAGTAATTAACATATGATGACACCAATCAATTATTTTTCCATTCAAGGTCAATCTCAGTGTGAATGTATCTGGGCACCATTAAGTGTATCAACCAGTGAAACAATTTAATCAATGGGTTATTGCAACTATATCATTTTAAATTTTACATTCGCGACTAATCTTCTTCTTCTTCTATGTGCCCTGTCCCTTCAGGACGTAGGCGATCACGGTTCTCTACGTCCCCCTACCCCTTGTGGCTCTTAGGATGTTTGCTCCTGCTACACCTCGCAACCCCCCGTTCCGTTACCCACCTGATCAGGCCCTGCAAATATGTTATCAGCTGCCTTCCTCTTTCTCTCTTTCCTTCTATCTGGCCAGTCAGTATCAGGTTCTCCAAGCTCTCGTTCCTCATTGCGTGTCCCAGAAACTTCAGTTGTCTCTTCCTGATGCTCAGCATCAATTTCCTTTTTGTTGCCATTCTTTCCAACACCTCATCGTTGCTTGCATGCTCAGTCCACGATATCCGCAGAATCCTTCTGTAGAACCACATTTCCGCTGCTTCCAGTTTTGTCCTCATTTTCGATGATATTGTCTAGCATTCACTGCCATATTCAAGAACTGACATCACACAACAATCCAGCACTCTTTTCTTTGTTTCTAGTGAAATTTTCCTGTGTCTTAGTACTTTACTCAGCTTCTGGAACGCGTCCTTTGCCATGCCAATTCGCCTTCGGATCTCTGTGTCGCACTTTTCATCTCCTGTTAGAACACTTCTTAGGTATTTAAATTTTTGTACTTGCTTGATTCTGGTATCCCCCACCTGTATTTGACATTTTGGGTTGCACCTTTTGCTGATGACCATGCATTCAGTTTTCTTAAATTGTATTTGTAGTCCTTTTTTGTCACTCTCCACCGCTACCTTCTGTAGGAGGTCTTGTAGTTTCCTTTCCGTGTCTGCAATCAGCACTGTATCAGTGACTCATCTACTAAGATGATTTTCTAAGCGTAGCATAGATGCAGAACCAGGTCGGAAGTATAGAGCACCCAGTGAGTACTAAACTCACCATTCATTCTTAATTGGTCTAAAGAGACAAATTTGTTAACCCTTAAGCCACGTTGAAGTGCCGAAATGGTTTTCTAAGCGTACCTTTTTTTTTAATCGTATCACCTCGATCAAGGCGGTAATGCCACTGATGTGCAAGGGGCTACATAAGAATAAAAAGATTAATTAGAAGAGAGAGAAAAGGAAAACGAACCAGTTAGAAAGGAGCAAGAGAAGGATGGGAATACAGGTGTGATGACAGTTGCAAAAGTGGAGAGAAAGGAAAGGATATACGGGGTGGTGAAAGAACTAGTCAAGTGGTTAAGAGATGAGTATTGACATTGCATTTAAATTCCTGGAGATTGTAACCGTCAGGAAAGCAAGAATATGGAAGCGAGTTCCACAGGCGGGAAGTGCGAGAGAAACTTAAATGTGGCACAAGGTTGAAAGAATGGTGCACCTAACGATAGACTTTGGACGTATGTTAAATATGGACATTTTACCTTGTTTTACTGTCAGTGACCCACCTCCGAAGTTTGTAAAAGTATTTTTGGATTGTGTCATCGATTATACATTTACAGTAAGCTTGTATCAGTTTTCTTTTCGTGTCCATCCACCCTAAAACCTCGTCGTTACACACATGTTCTGTCCATGGTATCCTCAGTATCTTTCTGTAGAACCGCATTTAAGTTACTTTAAGTCTTTCCTTCATCTTTGGTGAGATTGTCCAGCATTTGTTGTCATATTGAAGGACAGACATCACATAATAATCCACTATTTTCTTTGTTTCCAGCGAAATTTTCCTGTCTCTCAATACTCTGCTTAGCTTCTGGAATGCATCCTTGGCCATGCCAATTCGCCTTCGGATCTCAGTGTCGCACTTTCCGTCCTCTGTTAGGACACTTCCCAGTTATTTAAATTTCTGTAACTGCTTGATATTAGTGTCCCCTACTTGTAGTTTGCATTTTGGGCTGCGCCTTTTGTTGATGACCATGCATTCAGTTTTCTTGTAGTTTATATGTAGACTTTTCTTTCCACTTTCTGTAACTACTTCCTGTAGGGGCTTACGGCCTATCACGTTGAATACACCGGTTCTCGCTCGATCACCGAAGTTAAGCAACGTTGAGCCTAGTCAGTACTTAGATGGGTGACCGCTTGGGAACACCAGGTGCTGTAACAGGTGAAGAGGCTCATTCCTTGCTCCCTGTTTAGGATGTGGTTTCCAGCTTTCTCTTTTCCAATCTTTTCACTCTTACATAGCTCCCTGCACATCAGGCTCGGGGTGATATGATTTTAAAAAAGCGTATAGTGACGGATGTGCATTGTGGTGCAGTGGATATCGGATCGGAAAGAGAAATCGGTGAGCCGATTTCGAATTCTAATTGAATACCCTGCATTCACTTAAGCACTGGTACCCTTAGGAAAAGTATTAATCCGTCCTTTCCCTCCAGTTATGGGTTAAATAACAGGGTAGGACTTGGGGACGATGCCCTTAAAAACAAACCCCAATGAATCTTGATACTCGAAAAGAAAAAGTATTACTAGACACAAAATCTTATATAAAAACAACAATAAATTGTTGAAAGAAAAAAGGTATTACCAGCAATGAATACTTGTTCCAGTGTCCTTGACAAAACCACACTGTTCTTGCCCTACCTCTGGCCTGATTCTGCTGAGGGCTTTATTCATCAGGATTCGAATGATGTGTTTTTGTTGTACTCATTAAGCTGATTCTCCTGTGGATTTCATATTCATTTGCACCTGGCTTCTTAGGCAGAGCTATAAAAAATCGATCTGTTTAGGTTTTCTGTGATGTCGGCGCTATTGTAGGTTTCATTTATTATTTTTGTCTAAGGCTGACAGCACTTCTATTACAATGGCAACTGGTTCAGCTGCTTTGTTTCTATGCAGTTTTGCCTGCTCAGCTTCTCTCTCTCTCACTCTGTGTGTGTGTGTGTGTGTGTGTGTGTGTGTGTGTGTTTTGTTTTTTTTTTAAAGAAATGATGTATTTCTTACCATTTTTAGTATTTATTGCCAAATGAAAATAGAATGGTTCTTTTGTTATTATTACTTTGCAAAATTTTACAAGGAAAGGAAGCAAAGATGAAATCGTCCGACTCACACCTAAATTATCATTCTTTCATTAATGAAACTGCAAAATTATTAAATATTTATAAATTCATTTGATGCACATGTTATTGTGCAGTATTAACAAAAGAACCATTCTA
Source organism: Ascarosepion bandense (assembly GCA_037127315.1). Lineage (NCBI taxonomy): Eukaryota > Metazoa > Mollusca > Cephalopoda > Sepiida > Sepiidae > Ascarosepion > Ascarosepion bandense. The sequence goes on along the minus strand of JBBBDQ010001033.1, from coordinate 6,325,448 downwards.
TTTTTATTTACAATTATTCACTTGGCAATAAACACTAAAAAAAATAGTATGAAATACATTAATTTTTTAAACACTGAGGTGGCTAATAATTATGGCCGGTACTATAGATAGATAGATAGATAGATAGATAGATAGATAGATAGATAGATAGATAGATATGAACAGACTTAGATAGATAGATAGATAGATAGATAGATAGATAGATAGATAGATAGATAGATATGAACAGACTTAGATAGATAGATAGATAGATAGATAGATAGATAGATAGATAGATAGATAGATAGACAGATTAGATAGATAGATAGATAGATAGATAGATAGATAGATAGATAGATATGAACAGACTGAGATAGATAGATAGATAGATAGATAGATAGATAGATATGAATATGATAGATAGAGATAGATAGATAGATAGATAGATAGATAGATAGATAGATAGATATGAACAGAATGAGATAGATAGATAGATAGATAGATAGATAGATAGATAGATAGATAGATAGATAGATATGAACAGACTGAGATAGATAGATAGATAGATAGATAGATAGATAGATAGATAGATAGATAGATAGATATGATAGACAGACTGAGATAGATAGATAGATAGATAGATAGATAGATAGATAGATAGATAGATAGATAGATTTATTTGAAAAAGAAATCTCGACCGGCTAGCGAGAGTGAGAGAAAATTTCTTCTTCTTCTTCTATGTGCCCTGTCCCTTCAGGACATAGGCGATCTCCCTATCCCTTGTGGCTCTTAGTATGTTTGCTCCTGTTGCTCCTGACAACCCCCGTTCCGTCATCCACCTGATCAGGCCCTGCAAATATGTTATCCGCTGACTTCCTCTGTCTCTCTTTCCTTCTATATGACCAGTCAGTATCAGGTTCTCCAGCCCCCCTTTCCTCATTGCGTATCCCAGGAACTTCAGTTGTCTCTTCCTGATGCTAAGTATCAATTTCCTTTTTGTTGCCATTCTTTCCAACACCTCATGCACGCTATCCGTAGCATCCTTCTGTAGAACCACATTTCCGCTGCTTCCAGTTTTGTCCTCATTTTCGATGATATTGTCCAGCATTCACTGCCGTCTTGAAGAACTGACATCACGTAGCAGTCCAGCACTCTTTTCTTTGTTTCTATTGAGATTTTCCTGTGTGTTAATATTTTGCTCATCTTCTGGAACGCGTCCTTTGCCATGCCAATTCGCCTTCGGATCTCCGTGTCGCACTTTCCATCTTCTGTTAGAACACTTCCTAGGTACTTAAATTCTTTTACTTGTTTGATTCTGTTATCCCCCACCTGTATTTGGCATTTTGGGTTGTATCTTTTGCTGATGACTATGCACTCAGTTTTCTTAAAGTTTATTTGTAGTCCCTTTTTGTCACTCTCCACTGCTACTTTCTGTATGAGGTCTTGTAGTTTCCTTTTCGTGTCCGTAATCAGCACTGTATCGTCCGCATACCTTATGTTGTTCAAGTTGTGGCCTCCGATAACAAATCCTGGCGTGTCATCTAGGGTCCTCATAATATTCTCGCTGTATAGGTTGAACAAATCCGGTGAAAAGACACATCCTTGTCTTACGCCTTTTTCTATCTTTGTGTATCTACTGAGATCGTTACCTGTCCGTATGCAGGCCGTTTGCTGCCAGTAGAGATTCTTGATTATTCTTATGTCTTTCCCGAAAATGTCGAGGCTGCCGAGCATCTCCATCAATTCTTTGTGTCGTATCTTGTCGAATGCTTTCGCGTAGTCAATGAAGCATAGGTACAAGTCTTTCTTCATTTGTAATGCCCTTTCAGAGAGCATCCTAATCATGAATATGGCGTTCCTTGTTCCAGTGTCTTTGACGAACGCGCACTGTTCCTGCACTATCTCTGGCCTGATTCTGCTTCTCGCTCTATTTATCAGGATGAGAGAAAATTTACTCGCCCCAAAATCATTTTACTCGACCGACTCCATTTCTTAATAGTCGCCTTTCGTAAACATAGACTTCATCGCTGTCGGAAATCAAAAAATAAAATTTCAATTAAAATTTCGAACGTGATAGAAAAGATTTAATTTTTTTTTTAAATAATAACAACAGAATTTAATCTTTCTTCCTAATAATAGCATAAACATTTTGATGATAAAATTTTGTTTGTTTTTACATCAAGATATGCTGTTTTTTTGTTTTCGTTTTTTTTTTTTTTTTTTGGTTTTTTTTTTACAACTGAGTGGAGATAACTAAATTCGTAGTTTCTTTCTTCTGTTTGACTACAACCTCCATCTCATAGATGACAAAAAAAATAACAAATCTATTTTCTCAACGATTTTCTATAAAAAAAAGTTACTTGCATAATTTGTTTTTCGGTGCGTGCTTGAAAGAAGTATGCGTTATTTTTTTTATTTTTATTTTCCTTCAAATGTTCGTTTTTACTTTTCGTAAGCGGAGAGAAAATTTAGATGTTCAGTCAAGGAAAATATTTTTCCAAATGAGTTTCTAAAAGTTTGTGAGCATCACGACAGAGACACCACTCTGGAAGCGTTAATTAAATGAATGTTTACAATGACCGGGATAATAAAAGGTCATTGTAGGTCATTCTAAGTAACTTGTGAATCTTCATTGGCATACTTTTGGGTTGTAGAAAGAATCAGATTTCCTTTTTTTTTATTTGCGTGATTTTTAATCGACCGCGTGCTAGTAAAGCAATACACTTTAATCGCTCAATTAAGTTTTTTAATCGACTGAGTCAATCGGGCAAGTGAAATCTTAAAAGCTGTATCATGATAGAATAAGTAAAGAACATGTAAGAAAAGTGTCTTAATCTAACATATTTCACTTTATTAAATTTCTTCATAACACACGGATTTAAAAATTAGAAAAATATTGACATGTGCATTATTTTCACATGCATACATTTAAATAGACTTTTACACACTTACATTTCATATAAACACGTATTGTTTTATTACACGTAGCACACGCACATTTAGGTATAAGTTTATTACTCTAAAAATAAAGTAATAAACTATTGCTTTGTTACACGTGACACGTATCTGACTAATTAAATCAAACCTCAATCTGCATATCGTCTCTTTGTTTTTTAAAAATTAAATTCAAATAGCCTGACTCATTCATCATCATTCTTCGACAGTTGGTCATAAATCCGTCGACAATTCCATCTCACACAACGAAGTTAGGCATTGCTGTACTTAGAACTGTCCTTCCAGTCCTGTGTCTCAGGCAATTGTGTATGATTACGTCAATTTCCATAATAATATACTGCATCCCCGCTCCAATATATATATAGGAAAAACTACTAAAAAGTTGTATGTTTAAAAATGTATTTTTTTGAGAGTATTTATTTATTTCTATTATTATATTTGATATTTCAGACCGTCCTCGGCCTTTCATCAGAAACAAATGATTTTAAAATTTAAATTAGAAATGTTTTCGCGATGAGCGTTCGTGGAGAGATTGCTTACATCACGTGACGCAGAAAGCGACAGATTATATATATATAAACTTATTTATAAATGGGACTCTCTCTCTCTGTGTGTGTGTGTGTGTGTGTGTGTGTGTGTGTGTGTGTGTGTGTGTGTGTGCGTGCGTGCCTGCGTGCGTGCGTGCGTGTGTGTGTGTGTGTGTCCCCCCGTTACCTAGAGACTCCGAAACGGCTGAACCGTTTTTCTTGAAAATTTAAACAGTTGTACTATGAGCGTCTGCGAGTTTTATTAGCGTGGTTTTGTCTCGAGGTACCCTCGATAAATATCGAAAATCGATAATCAAAAACATCGGGTTAAAAAAGGAGTGGTCCGATTTTAATCAAATTTAATACACTCATAGACAAAGACATAAGAAACGGTATTCAGAAGTTGCAAGGTTGCAGTTCTTACAATAGCGCAGAAAATCGATAATATACATACATATATATATATATATATATATATACATATATATATATAAAAGGTAAGATGTTTGTGTGTGTGTGTCTGTTTATCTGCCTGTATGTCTATATTTTTTTCAGTCATTTTATTTTAGTTTTTGCTTCGGGTTTGGCTCTAAGTATGTATCATTGTAGTTCTTAGTCTCAGCCATGATACCATTTACTCAGAGGATTTATTTAGCCTTCAAAATTTAGTTTACGACGAAAAAGAAACTGATATCGATACCAGGAAATGAAAATTTGACTTTACATCCATTCATTTTTCTTTCAGTCTACGGTTTCGCTTTAACTGGAAACAACTATTGCTTTTTAGACTTTCGTACCAACGTCCAAATAGTCTGAGCTCCAGGCCCATGGATTAGTTTTAAAGCTTTCATTACACCCGAACAACGCCGGGCTATACTGCTAGTAAGTGATATTTTAGTTTTGAAAAGTTCCAATACATTTATTCACGTGAGACACCCAATGCTTGAAAAGGTCTACTACAGGGTGCGAGTGACAAATTGTCGCCATTATATAGTTTTTATTTCTCGCATGCCGTTTGTTTTACATTTTGTCGATTGCACACTTTAGTATGGTCAGTTGGGAACCGTCTGTAAGAAAAAGAAGACCATGACACAATTCACTTCGCAAGAATTGGCATATTGCACTACCTGCTATTCCCGCCGGAAGCTCTAATATGAACATTTCAAAATATTTGGGTGTCAATATGAGTACAGTGCAGAGGATTCGTAAAGAGTTGGATGAGTCTAATGGTGATTACGAAGGTGTTTGGAGTGATCACTAGTGATGCTGATGTTATGCCTCCATTCACTTTCACACAGGGCCTGGGACTCAACACGCCTACATCAAGTGCACTGAGGAGATAGTGTTGTCCTCGGTCAAGGAGGTGGATGCTAGAAGACCTTATATCTAGCAACGGGATTTTTCAAAATGTCACTCAAGCAGGAGAACCCAGTCATTGCTGTCAGACGATTTCTGCGACTAGATCACCCCTTAAAACTGGCGACCTAATTTCGCAGACTGTAACCCCCTTGATTATTATGTGTGGGGTGCAGTTGAACGAGAGACCAACGAAACTGTTTGTAACACCAAAGATGAACTGAAGGCAAAGATTAAACAAGGAGACCGTCCAGAAGAGATGCAGGAGATTCTGAAGTCTTCTGGAGGCTGTGGTTAAATGGCGATTTTATTGAATAAATTTACTCTTTAGTAATTCAAGATATTTTTGAGTAATTTTGGTAAATAAATCTGTTAAAATGAGATGTCAGTGTTATTTTCAATTTTGGCATAATTTACATGGCAATTTATCCATTGCACCCTGTATATAAATAACATATGAGGCCCAGATAAGCTCTCAGGCCTTGAATGGCAACATTCCTAGAAATGATGTCTCAGTAAAGTGGGTGTCCAATTTGAGCATCAGAAAGAGCATTTGGCCTTGTAAAGCCAAACTTCAAAATCATTATTTTTTTTTCTTTAATCATTTCACCTCGGCAGAATCACTACTACATCTGGCCACCTAATTCCCCAGACTATTGTGTGGGTGCAGTTGAGCAAGAAACCAACAAAACTCTTTAACACCAAAGATGAATTGAAGGCAAAGATTATGGCAGTATTTACCAACTTAAACAAGCAGAGCGTCCAGACGAGATGCAAGAAAGTCGTCTAAAAACTATGGTTGAAGCCAATGGCGATTGTACTGAATAAATTTACTCTTTAGTATTTCAAGAAATTTTTTGTGTAATTTTGGTAAATATATCTGCTAAAACATAGTTTCCCAACCTTTTTGCTGCAATTACTCTAAAATACAATTTAACTTTTATCCATTACCCCAATGAACAAATACCCGTAATATAGGAAAAGAAGTAATTATATTTTCATACATCAAAAGCAGACAAAGTTAATGGAAATTATTCAATACAATAGTACCAATCTATAATAATCAGAGGTATAGTAACCGTAACTTAGCCGTGATTCTTAATGTGAGTGTTCAGCTTGTATTGCCTGTGCCAGTTTATTTATTCTTGGTTTTGTGACTAAAAGGGCTATTCGGGCGTTGTTTGCCACGTTGAGTCTATTACGTTTCTTGGTCTTCATTCAAAGAACACAATGTGAAATTATAAGCTGATTACCTCTTCCCAAACCAACCATCGATTACCCCCAAAATATGGGCCCATTACCCAATTGGGGTAATTTACCCCGGGGTTGGGAACCATAGTGCTAAAAGATGTCAGCGTCGTTTTCATTTTTACGTCAATTCGACGTCAAAGTATCCATCGCACCCTACATAAGAGTTAGCAAATGAGTGTTTGGTTGATGAGATTTGTTACCAAACGGATTTATCTGTTTGGATTTCCAGTATGTCAGTCAGTCAAGTGCCATACGTGATACATACTTGGGACGATCATGTCTCGAAAGAGACATGACTGACTGGGCAGAACGTTAGGTTGTCATTGCTTTCTGCGGTAGACTGGTTGCCGACCAAGGCTATAGAACCCAATCGGTCCTGTTATTTAACCCATAACTGGAGAGAAGAGGCGGATTAATACCTTTCCCAAGAGTATTTGCGCGTAAGTGAACGCAATGAATTCAACTGAAATTCGAACTCGGCTACCCGATTTCTCGTTCCGAGTCGATGTCCACTGCACCACAACGCACACCCTTCCAGTATGTAGAGTTGTCATTATTTGAATTATTATAACACTTCTATCTCTGTCAGTGGTAAACCTGTCTGCAACCTGTGTTTCGCAGATTATATTGACCTTGCAGTGAGCTGCAAGACTTGACCAACAAACTCGTTGAAAGAGTCGGTACATATGGAATGGAACTTAACACAGAGAAATCCTAAGTAATGGGGGAATAGTGAAAGCAATGCAAAGACTCGCGTCCCCATAAACAGTGAGCCAGTGGTTGAAGTATAACCCAATTTTTTCGATTATCGGTATTTATTGGGGGTACCGCGACACAAAACCTAGCTAAGAACACTTGCAGACACTTATAGTACAACTGTGTAATTTTTCAAGAAAATCAGTTCAGCCGTTTCGGAGTCTATAGGTAACGGACACACACACACACACACACACACAAAATTCCATTTAAATAAGTTGAGATTCTACATTGTCGGTCAAGATCTGTAAAACGTAAGATACTAGACACAAATTTACTGTGGAAGATCTAGCGATTATAGTATGTTTTAAATATTTTCGTTTTAGAAAATTGTTTTCTCTTTTAATGTGAGTTGCGTGTTTTTTATTCAAAATTGTAGTCAGTCATGTTATGGAGAGCAACACACACAGCAACTTTTCTTTTAAGCATGTTTCAGTGAATACAGCCGACGAGGATGATTTATATATTTTGAGTTTTCCAGCATTCTAATATATTTTTTCTTTTTTTTTTTTGTCGAGTTAAAGAATATAGAAATTGTCCATAGTTTTTATTGTTCCGAGCGCTTTTGCCATTCTCTAGGGTGTTATATGTTCGGTAGATTTATTCTACGTGTGCCGTACCACATCGCATAGTAGTTTTGTGAAAATATAACATTCTTATTCATTTGACAGTCATAGAAGTTCAAAAGACTAAAATAAGGATCCTGGTTCATATCATGATTAACACATTCGAAAGGCGGGAAAAAAAAAAAAACGAAAAAAGAAAAACACAACAACAACATTAAACAAAAAAAAACAAAGTAACTCAGTCAGGCCAAGACTTTTTATTTCAAATTTTTTTTTTAAACAATTTTCTTTTCAATATTTTTTGTCATGATAAGGTGTGAAATTATTCTACATTTGGTCAAATTAGAAAGTTTCTCTAATCCAATAACAACGATAATCCTCCTCCTCCTCAAACTAATAATAATAATGGCAAAATTAATAACATTGTTGATAATATTAATAAAAACAATAACAATACAAGAGTTTTGCTCCGAGACAATGACTTACCGTTTTCTAAGAATCCTGAAATTGAACAATTCTAACAAGTGTGTCTACCAGACAATGAACACAGGATGAGGAGTTATGACAGCAATGGGGAAGGAAGGAAGATGACCATCGTCGTGACAATGAGAAAAAGGCGTTGGCCTTCAATATGCAGCCACTGATATTATTCTTAGTCAACGGCTCACTCATTTAATAGTTTCATATATAATGTTCAAGGCAAAATGTCTTTCTAAGATCAATTTAACAGACACTCAGGAGACTGAATTCTATTTTTATAATTGTAACCCGTGAGAGGATAGGTTTTGAATCATTTGGACAGTTAATCTAAACTTCGTTTCGCCATTGTAGTTTTTCGTAACAATAGTAATAAAAAGGCAGGCTTAATAAATAAACATTCTCTCTAAAATCTTACCATTATGATTCTTAAACTAATATGTATATAATCTTTCTTAGCTTGTATTAAATAAATAATATTCATATTGTAAAACAAGTTACTTTGTAAATCGTAGCTTTGCTGAATTTCGTTCAATTCCTTTAGTTTTTACATACTATATTTTCAGTCTGACTTAAAAACCAAACTGTGTTTACTAGTACTTATGTGAAAATAATTTGATGAAATTTAGAAACACCGTATAAAGTTGATAAACACGAATAAACTTGAAGTCAAACTAATTTTTATCAAAATGACTGGTGGAGAAAATTTGTAATTAAAATGGCAGTTTATCGAAAGCGACGCATTTTTTTTGTTGTTGTTTGTTTTGCGGGTTAATTTCGTAAAACTAATCAAAACCAAAAGATCCTTTTTAAAATCCTATTTCTCAGCAGCTGAAGAATATTATCTGTGAGTGCATGAGTTGTTGCAGGCTGAAGGGTGATACCCATACGCAGACGACAAACATGAACGAAATCCGTTCAGGAAATTGTTTGTTTTGGGAGGGGGGGGAGTCAAAAGAGTTACATTGACTAAAAAACTAAGCGAATATGGGGAAAATATATTTGAAAAAGAGTTAAGAAAGAGCTTTTTAAAAAAATCGTTATCAAGATCTCGTTTCAAATAATTCGACCCGAATTTTAAGCTGCGAAAATGAATGCTTCTATATTTTGGGGGATATTTTATAAAGCTTAAAGGTTTCTAGCTAGAACCAAACTGGATAATATTACCCCGCCCCAAGTAGACACTAATCTACTAGAATATTAGTATTTTAATTATTCATTGTTTTAAATAATATAGTTATTCATCAAACACTGAAAGCAGGATAATGACGTTCGTTTTGAAATTAATCAAAAATAGTTTGGAATATATTTATTTAGCAAAGACGATTGAAAAGTTAGTCAAGTGATTAAAAGATTCACTAAAACAAAAAATAAATAAATAATGCAACGTACGCATTGTCTAGTTGTAAAATATTCCAACGACATTTCCTCTTCAAATGATGACACACTCACACAAAAGATATAAAAAGAGATTAACAAACTTTCAAAAGCTTCCTTTTGGGGGTATGGGACAAAAGTAAAACAAAAAAAAAAGTGTTCACATTTCTGGAATGAGGTGTAATTATTTACAGTCGGTCTAATGTATTCGTTTTTGTTATCGCTTTTCAGCTGCTGTAGCTCTCGGCCTTCAAGAGTCTGTCAATCCAGATGATCTTTAGAGAAATTCGAACTGAACACTAATTTTTGCAGGTAAACTGTTCTGAATCTAGTGCCTAGATCTAAGGATATCGCTTATTGGTTAACTGCTCGGTTATTTCGCGTTCTGCTTCCACTGGGTTTCAGTAGACATGTTCTACTCTTGAATAGTGAATTTGGTGACCTAATGAAGAGTTCAAGCCTAGGACTAAGCAGTTCGAATATACCCAGGAACCGTGGAAACAGGACCAGCATTAACTAATAAGATGAGTTATCTCCTTTAGACATAGCTGAATCAGGACAATCTACACATGTAGATTGAATAAAAGGCTCAATTCGAAATTCCGTGAAAGATAGCCTGGATCGAGAGACACCTGAAAAAGCTGAAGTGTATAACCGCTCAAACGTTGTGGTCGTAAAAAAATACGAGTATATTGATCTATCTGTAAATAATGTAAGCATAAATTTAGATTGTTTAATACTTAGTTTTTGGTCCTAATAGGGTTAGACCAGTACACATTTGTATTAAAAAGTGTTCGATACAATTATATTGTAGAACTTTTGAATATTTCCATTTTTAAACGAGTTATTTCGCTACCCAGGTTTCTACCATAAATGGTGTCTTTAGGTAATTTTTAATAACTCTTTTTACCGTTTACAAATGGTAAAATCAGTTATTAAAAATCGCCTGAAGACACCACTCATGGTAAAAACCTGGGTAACGAAATAACTCCTTTAAAAATGAATATATATATATATAAGAGAGAGCTTGTTTGGGACAAAATTAAATGGAATCAACGCGCATTAGTGTTTGATTACTTTAGCACAGCACGTATCGAAAGAAGGGGATAAAGAAAAATGCCTTGGCTTTAAGAATGATAAAAGAGGAAAAGGAAGGACATAAAAGAGTAGAAATTAAAAGCAAAGAATTTTTTTTAATCAATAAAATAGATTGACCAAAGGAAATGAACCAATCAAAAACAGAACGGTTAGTTCAGCCCATGTCCATAATCTCACAAGTTGTCTTGACAAAATACTAATGTGAGAATATTCAGATACCAAACTAGTCTGCACTCCAAGTTACACACGTCCACCCACACACACACACACATACACAGGAGACAGACGCATACATACGAACACCTTTTTTTCTTTTTTTTTTTTTCATATACATATGTCTGTGTGGGCAAATCGTGTTCCACAAGGGTAGATAACTCAAACCTGGTTAACTTGTGCTTCTCCGAACATTGGAGAGGAATGACTTAATGGGATGGAAGAACCTTTTCTCTATCTCTCTTTTGTTTAAAGTCAAGAAAACAATTAAAAAGGATTAAGTACAGTTCATTTTTAGCTCTTTCTTTCAATGGATAGTATTTCGATTGTTAATCCAAATTCCGGACAAATCTACCATGTTTTACTTTTTGTACACGCACGCACACAAATATGCTGGTTTAGAGAGACATTTAACTGACGTTCGACATGTGTCACACGGTGCTCCGTAAACTATCGATTAAACTGAACAAACTCACGAATACTGCTACAAAAATACACCAAATTTAACATATGTATGCGTGCGTATTATATGCACACACACTTGCTGTACAAGTTGCGTGTTTGTACGCATACATAGAAAAGAATAGAGAGTGCGTTGTTTATTTTACTGCTGTCTAACCATCTCATGTAAAAAGGGTACCATTTTTTTTAGTTTCAAATTTTTATTTAAGCCCCCAAACGTTCAAAATAGAGGGGAAAACAAAATCGATTAGAGTAAGAAATTTTGAACCTCAAAAATCGACTGTTTCCTCTTAAAAGAAAAAGTTTCTATTTTGACAGAAAAAAAAAAGAGAAAAAGTCGATATTTGTACGTTGTTTCACATTATTGCAGTATGAAAAAAAAAACGAAAACAAAAAACGCTTCACTTATTTTCAAAACACGAATTGTTATAGAATGTAAACCATGTTTTAAAATAGATTTCCCAGTGATAAAAAATGTCTTTATTGTGATTTGATGTGGAATTTATTGCTTCTACTAATTTATTTTGGGTTTGATAGTAACAGTTTCCATTCGTAACTTCTTACATTTGAATTTCCTACATTTAAAAAGAAAAAAAAAAAGACATTAACAAACAACATTGAAGAGTAGAGGCAATTTTATAAAAAAAATCTACTTGATCTTCTCGACCACAGGTTGAGGATAGTCTGTTTTTAAAACTAAAATTAGCAACTTCAACTAAATCCAGTCGTGTAGCTGATATTGGTGACATTTACAATCATTCAATTCAGCTAACCTGCTTCATCATTATAAAAAAAAAAAAAAGAGCTAATGTCGGGCAATTTCGTTATAGGCATGTGATTATGTTTAACGTTATATATTTGTTTTAGTTAAATACATTAATCAAGCAACTAGAATTATAATTTTGCCATTTTAGATTATAATATATTCACAAATTGTAAAAATGTCTTTCTCTTTACACATTCAATGATACTAAGAATACCATAAATTCTGCCCCCTCCCCAAGTAGTGATCATATGCTAAAGTCTAGTCTGTCAGTGTGTATGCATATATATTGTTAAATTAGTTAGTTTTTCATCATAATAAAACTAGACTAGTACATATTTGTACAAGAAAGTGTTCAATACATTTTGTAGAATTTTTGAATATTCTTCATTTGTAAACGAGTTATTACGCGACCTAGGTTTCTACCATGTGGTGTCTTCAGGCGATTTGCAATAATTATTATAATTATTGCAAATCGAAATGAAGACACCACTCATGGTTGAAACCTAGGTCGCATAATAACTCGTTTACAAATGAATATATATAACACCTCTGTGAGATAGTGGATGTTTAATAATTCTCTCAAAACAATCCCATACATCATAAAGCAGAGTGGCCTGAAGATTTCATTCAAGCATGGGGTAAACTGTTGCCATTAAGTGTTGAACTGTGTTCACACTGCTTATATTGACATATGATCTATCTCTGATATATTTAATATGTACTATATGAATTTAGCAGACACATTATAAGAAAGAGTAAATGACCGTTTTAAAATTTTTAAGAAAATTCAATCAAAAATAAGATTCTGGGAAAGAAATAGGCATTTTTCGTGTGTCTATGGTAATGTGATAGCAGACCATTTACCTTCACTCTTCTTAGGAGATTAAGACAAGTGGGGATAAGTTCAGAATTCAGAGCAGGTTTAGAATTTACTAAAAAATATTCTTCAGAAAAAGGTAAAGAAATCATTTAAAAGGTCAAAAAGTACAAAATTAATGTAGAGTTTGGCCTTAAGCCTGGTGGTGGTGAAATTTCATTACAAAGTTCCAGTCATATACAAAGATATACTTAGGTGATAATTATTACAAGTGTTTAATACTATAATTCATCCCTCAACAGAACTGTACACCACTGTATGTTATTTGGGGACCCTTTTAAGAATATAAACAAGAAAAGGTCAACTGGTGTTGAAGAATAAAAAAAAAACTCATTTCTTTTCGGTAAACTTCCAATAAAGCTTTAGTTCATATGTTTCACCAAGAGTCATGAGTTTTCTACCACCAACAACAATTAAAAAATACAAATAAAAATAGAAAAAAAAAAGAAAGAAAACAACAATCTTAATAAACATAAGTCGTATTCAACAAAAGCAATTTTTCATAATAGAAAATAGCAAGAGATAATGATTTAGAACTAAGATTGTTGGATAGGGAGGGGATGACGAGAAGAATTGGAGGAAAGAGAAGAGTTTCAGTGTTAGATTCTTGAGGAAAAAAAGAAAACATCCCTGAAGAAATAAAGAGAGGAGAAGCACAATTTGGGCGGGGTGTTACCACTGCTTGGTCAAAGGTCAATCCACCAAGGGAAAGAAAAAAAAAAAGAAAAAGTTAACCATGAGAACTAAGCTGAGTTAAGACATCAAAATTGCTGGATTAACAATCAACAGTTTTTAAAAGTTTTTTGTTTTTCAAATATTTCCTTGCCTTTGCAAGGATTACATAAATGGGGGAAAGAGACATATTTTCAGTAACTAATCTACTAAAGTAAAAACCATCAATATTCACAAAAAAAAAAAAAAATGTTTTTAAAAAACTTTTCAGGATTTTTTGGGGACAACGGTAGGGAAGATTTTTTTTTTTTATCTTTACTGATTTTTTTATGTTTTTTTATTATTTATATTAAAAAAAATTAGAATTTCATTTTTTTTTCCCCTTTGGGGGGGGAAAAAAAAAGAAAAAAGGTAAAGCCCAAAAGACCCCTGTTATCCGAAACCAGCCTTTAAATAAAGTTGGATAACTCGGAATCTCTTCTGATTTGATAATGATATGCTAAGAAATCAGTCAGTGCCACATGAATGAAATGCATAACCAGAGATACAACAAACATTTAGTTAGCCATTTAGAAAGATCATTCTTAGCTGCTACTTGGCTTCTCTCAAGCATCAGATATCAAGACGACAAAATAGTGGAAAGAGTTTGTTTATTCTGACAGCATGCTCTCCATGTAGACTTTAAATTTAAAAAATATTTCAACTAATTCTTCAATCATCATCAGATGATATGGATTTTGCACGAGGTTTTTGACAGATTGTAAAGCCAGAGAATGATCAAAGAAATTCCCATCTAAGCAAAACATCTGGGATTGAGAGTTTTCTAGAGTTGACAAAATTTATGAAGAAAGGTTTTGAGACTTGGAACCAAACAGAAGTGTTAATGAACAAACTCTCCACAAATCCCAAAAAAGCAAAGTACAAATACATCATTTTAGTAAACTGCTTTTTGTGTACACAGTAAATAATATTAAAAAAAAATTGAGAGCAAAACATGATGTGGTTAGCATTGAGGATTAGACAAAGAGAAAGGCTGGTTTGGGACGTCGTTTTAAATTTTTTTTTTTTTAGATTTTCAATATAAGTTTCTTCCCAATAACTTTCTTTTTTTTAAGAAATTAAAATTAAAATAAAGTAAAAAAACCATTTTGAGGAAAACATTTTCAAATAAAAAAGAATGGTCTTAAAAAATGAATGCCAGTTGATGCCATTAGAACTACAAACATATTGCCAAGTAAAATTTACTGCATCAAGTAATCAGGAATAAGTGGGAATAGATAAGCAGACCCACTAATATGTTAATTAAAAAAGTATGAACCAATGAGTGGTGGGGAGGGTCAAATGTCAAAATGTACGAGCAAAAGCTTTTTCTCTTTACTCATCACCACAATAAAGATGAAGAATAAGAAAAAAGTGAAAAGCTATTAAAAAGGTAAAAATTAAACCAAATAAAAAATGCATTAAAAATGAACCGAGAGGAAAAGAAACTTTGTTCCCAATCCTCAACATTAAGTTTAATTTTTTTTAGGATAATCTTTTTCTCTTTTTTAACTTTTGTGCTTTGATAAATATTTTAATATTTTTTTTTTAAACTTAGCCGAAAAGAAAATGGCTTCGGAGGATTTTTTTTTTCTATTTTGTTCATTTTTATTTTCTGTTTTAACCATTTGCCATTGAATCCAACTGCTTCGAAAGCAACTGTTATGACACAAAACTGCTGTCACCAAATATGCTTTTAAAATGCCAATGAAGAAGAAGAAGGAAAAAAAAAGTGAGGAAAGGTGCAAATTGTGACAATAATAAACTAGGTGTCTTGTTCATTGTCCAGGGTCAATCCAAGGTTGGAGTCAGGGTTACAAATTGAAAATTTCAATCATTTTAATTACAAAAAAGAGAAAAAAAAAAAAAAAAAAAATGAGTTGCTTCTTTACACAAAAGACAATATTGATGAAGCACATTTTTTCTAAACTTTCTTCGTTCATGTCTTGCTTGAAATTTTCATGTCTAGTAAATCTAAGATTGTAAGTTTGTATGTCAGTGGGACGAGATGTCTCTACAAAATGTACTGTGGTGGTGTGTGTGCTTGTAATCTGTGTGGTTTTGAAACATCAAACCCAACAGACTTATTAATAATGCCAATATCCAACTGATAGCAGAATATCCCAATGTCATTCATATGGGGCTTCTCATATCCACAATTCAAAAGAAAAAAAAAACTTATTAAACATGCAGTGAATATTGTGATAAATGTGATGAAACCACAACAGACTTTGTTAAATCATCTACAATGTGAGAATAGAAATTGGGGAGAAAAATTAAAACACTTTTGGCTTGTTTTACAAAGTTTGTATATTACTTAGTACAGCACTAAATATGTTTAAATTACATTTTGTAAAGCTATAGATTGTACAAGGTTTTACAAGAACAGTGGATAAACAACAATATTCAGCATCTTTTTTTTTTTTTTTTCAAAATTTTTTTAAGTATATATTCCTTATTTCTTCCTCAACTGGCATCAATATAAATTTGTGAACATACATATGAGTATATATATATATATATATATATATATATATATATATATATATGTATATATGTATGTATACCATCATGTCCAAAATCTAGTAGTAACAATTACAATTATTATCACAGTTACGTTGTTTATATTATGATAATAGGACATAGCTTACATGGGACTTCCCCCCAAAAAAAACTGAAACTGGAATTGGATAGTTCATTTGAGTCTAACACAAATCTAGGTTTCATCATTTTGTGGGTAGCCATGAAGGGCAGCAGCAGGTTTTGTCAAAAACAACAACAACAAAAATGACTATTCCAAAAAACATTTACCATCAAGACAAACTCCCACATCTAGGCTGGGCAGACCTCAGCAGATAAAGATAAAATTAAACATCTATTTCCCCTCCCCGCCACACTTTAAAATGACAAAGCAGATTTCAGAAACCATTATGAGAGAATCATTTTTGTATTAATAAAAAAAATAAAAATAAAAAAAACCTTACCAATTACTATTATTTTTCTTTCTTAATCAGTTTTTCAGGAAAGTTCCATTAGCATTGAATTCTTGATACCTTTGTTTCGGTAATTTTTTATATTTGGAGATGTTTAAGTAGCATTATTGTACTATAAAGAAAAGGGGTGTGTCGATATAGCTGTACATCCAAGTGATTCACAGATGTGACGAAAGAAAATTAAAACACCTCATTAAAAAAAAAAAAAAAAGGAAAAAAAAAGAAAAAAAAGAAAAATAAGACTAGTAAACAAATGAAAGGCTCAACTGTTTTACCTTTGAGTCAGTGAAGCCAGATAAGAGGAAGTAGTTGCAAGGATTTCGTAAGCAAGACATCTGGCCAGAAGCCATGAATAGATTTGGGAATTGGCAGATATTTGTGGAATCTTATTCTGTAGGTATTGAGTCCAGTTTCAGAAAAATGTTGGTCCATGTTTGGTCCATTACCTACAAGCCAAATATATACTAATTTGTCCTTTCGATATTTGCGGGGTTGATGAAACAATGTCAAAAAGTGACACTTGTGTTGGAAGGAGATGTGGATTTTTATCCTTCCTAGATTGGTTAATGTTTCCTTCATTATTTGCCTTTTTGGGTTTAATATTTTTCTCTCATTTTCAAACATATTTACAACTTGGGTACAAAAATATAATCAAAGATAACAACAACAAATTAGAAGTTAACTGAAAGATAAGATTTCTTTCAATAATCCAAGAAAAAGAAGAAAAAAAAACAACAAAAAAAAAAAGAAAAAAAAAACATTGAAATAACTTTCATCAATCAATAATATTTTTGGTCCTTTTTTTATTATTATTTTTTTTTTAAATATTTTCAAAGATATGTTTTTTTGTTTTTTTTTTGTTTTAAGAATTTTTTTTTTCTTTTTCAGTTTAGAAGCAAGTAAATAGTAAAGAAGGGGTTAGCCTAGATGTGGGATTAAGTCATCAGCAAAGTGGACATTGTTGTTATTACCATTCTTATCACCACTACTAACATTCTGCACTGACTAGTGGTGGCCCTGACCAATAAGAAGCCTAGAAGTTGGCTAACAGCAGGTATACACACTGCTGTGAATGGGTGCAAGGGTGCCAGCCAAGCAAATAACAGTTTGGGACACACGGTACAAGTGGACACACATACACCAAGGCCAAGCGTCATACATACATACATATATATATATATATATATATATATATATATACACACACACATGCAGAGACATACAAAAAAGACTGGCATTCATCCTCCCTCTCAGTTAAGCTATGCTGGGCCTTGTCTTGCTCACTTAGACACACATATACAGGCAGACAGTCATTCAGTCACTTAGTTTAAAACTTCAGACACACCCACAATCATACTGCAGAATTGCCCAATCATGCAAACATTTGCACCTGTAACAGTCAGACAGAGACAGAAGAGACAGTAGTCTGGCAACGGGGTCAGGCAGATTTGGTCTCGTCCTCTATCTGCTGCAAGATTTCCTTCTCCAAGTCAATGTCATCCGCTGTCACACTGTCATCCACCATCTCATACTCTTGCAACTCCTTCTGCAACTCCTTTTCCCACTGTGGAAGATCTTCTCCTCCAGCTGAAAAGAAAAGGAAAAAAAAAAATGAAAGAAAGAATTAGGAATCAAAGTGTTACATCAAAATATACATTTAAAATAAGAAAAATAAATTGACTGTCACAGCTTTTTGTTTTAACCTATATTTACTTCAGTATTTGTGCATACTTCTGAGATGATGTAGTATTTACATTATTTACACTGTTCGGACTGTTCTCATTTTCATGACATTTCGGCGGTTGTATGCTACGGCCTTCAGGTGCTAAGGATTTTGAACCAAACCCTTTATTTTGACGACTAGGGTATATCATTCTCATTCCATATGCAATGCCACTTCCGGTAGCCATGTAGTTATCTCTCTTTAACTCAACTCTCTAAGTTATTTGTTCACCACTGCTGTAGCCAGGTACTGAACTTGTATCTTTTTGGGCCAAGTCACTGGAACTAATCAACACCTATATACCCCAGTGATCTGTATTTACTTATCAACTAACCTTTCTTTACAATTCATGGGATTTTCTATTCAAAGCTTCATTTAAGAATTTGTTCCATTTTTGATATATACAGTAAAGTTAAAATTGTTGTCGGTCATGGAGTAATTTTTTTTTTTTTAAATAAATAAATATATAAACATAATAATGTTTAATTAACATTGATTTTTTTTTTTTTAAAATAGTGCTCAGTATCCTTTAGACAGATTTAGATTTGTATAGGATATTTCATTTTTCTGAATCTTATCAAAAGAATATACCAAGTGTGTACATTACTAAAGGTTTCATGTAATAAACCAATTGTCAGAGGATATATATATATATATATATATATATATATATATTTTAATATACTAAAAACAATTTTGGGAGAAAGGTGCAAGACAAAGTGGAAAAGTTGTCATATAATGCATTTTATCATTTAGGACTTTTTCATTCTAGGTTTATGAGACTACACTAGAGCATGAATGAGCGATGCTGGGAATTTTAAATTTAAAGATGATTTGTGTGTGTGTGTGTGTGTGTGTGCATTTGTTTTGGGTCTATAATCTAGCTAATTTCATTTATAGTTTTTTTCTCTTATTAAATATTCTACATTGTGATAATATATCTGCCAAGAATGGTGAAACATTGTAAGAACCTGAATGTAAATTTATTGTAGATGATTTAATGATTAGAGTGCTTTCTAACAATTTTTGTTGTAGTAAATTGTTTTCTCTTAATTAAAGTAGCAATTTTTTAATACGAAAATTGAGATCAGTCTTGTTATAGTGAGCAATAGACAAACAGTAACAGAATCCATTTCAATAACTGAAGCATTGCAAAAGTTATTTATAAGATCAATAAAAAATTATCAAGTTGCTTCTTGACTTATTTCACTGAATATCATCATGAGTCCCGTTAGAGTTGTAGGGGCACCATATGTACAGTTTCCGCAGTAGAAGTGGGGTTTTCTGAGCAAGTTTTTCAAAGTTTTTCCTTCTCCTAGACAAGTTGACAAACAAGGCTATAGGACCCAGTCTGTCCTGCTATTTACCCTTACCTGAGGGAAGAAGTGATGGATTCATACCTTTTTCCAAGGGTATTAGCAGATATGGGAATGCAATGAACTAGGGTGGAATTTGAACTCGGCTCTGATTCCTCAGCCTAAGGCAAAATCCATTACTCTGTATCCACTAATAAGCGCATATGATAATCAGAAAGAAAGAGATGGATTTATGCCTTTCTCAAGGGTACTAGCATGTAAGTGGATGTAATGAACCCAGCTAGAATTAAAACTTGCCTCTCCGATTCCTCAATCCGAGCCACTATCCATTACTCTACCATGCTTACATCTTTAGTGCATATATCAAACAATAAAAATATTAAAATGATAATTTTATGTGGTCCAATATTTTCTTTCTATATATGCAACTGAATTTGAGTTTGGTGGATGGTGTCAGCTTAAGCAAATATTTAAGTCAGTAAACACAATGGATGTGCGTTGTGGTACAGTGGATATCGACTCAGAACGACAAATTGGGGGAGCCGAGTTCGAATTCCACTTGAATTCCTCACATTCACTTACACACAAATACCCTTAGGAAAGGTATTAATCCATCTCTTCCCTCCAGTTATGGGTTAAATAATAGGACAGATTGGACTCTATAGCCTTGGTCAGCAACCAGTCTACTGCAGAAAGCAATGGCAACCTACTACGGGATAATCATCTGCCCAGTCAGTCATGTCTCTTTCAAGACATGATCGCCCAAGTGTGTATCACATATGGCACTTAACTGACTGAAACACAATGAGTGAATAAACTGTAGATGATTCCAACAAACAGATGAAGAGCTTACGCTCAAATAGTCACATCCACAGTTTGCTTACTTTTTTTTTTTTTTAATTCCCATCAACCGACTTGGATGTCGATAAAGATTAGAGAGACTTGAAACCTGTGACAGCACCATGACATAAATAAAAGGGGTAATAAAACTTTACAATTGTAGCCAGGATGAGCAAATCAAAGGCTGTTGTCTTCTTCCAGCAGATGTCACAGCTGGCCAAGAGAAAGACTTAAAAATTAATACCTGTTACTATTTTCTCTTTCAATATCTATACATGTACTGCCACACAAACTATAGATTAGCAATTCTGTGAATAAATCTGGGCCAACATGCACAGATTTCAAGGTTTCTCTTCTTGTCAGTACTTATATGAGGTAAAGTTAATTTTATAGAAGAAAAGTTGCTTTTAGTTGAAGGGAGGGAGAACAAAGTCCCATTCCTTGAAAGGCATGGACTTTTCTTTGACAGACACACGCTCCTCTGCCATTCTGAAGATGAGATTTTGATCTCGAAATATTAATGTATAATAAATAGGCAATACCCAAAAACTTCTTTACCTTCCTTTATTTTACTAAATGCATTGTGACAGCCTTCAAGACCTAACGATACAACAAAGTTCAATATCAATAAAATCCATAACATTCTAAATTCTAAACTATCAATCATTCTAATAATCATTCTAATAACTCTAAGAATTAATCATTCTAAACTATCAATCATTCTAAAATCTATAATGTATCAATGAAATTTATAACATTCTAAAATTTATAATGTTCTAAATTATTAGTAGATCTTAGATTTTGCCTTAGACTTTGCTAAAGCTTTTGATACAGAGCCTCATCAAAAACTAACTCACACCCACTCTCTCCAACTCTCTCCCTATGTACATCCTAAGTTGTCTACCACCCTCTTTCTGACAATTCCCATACCCAATTGCTCTATGTAACCCCCTGCGCTATAGCGGCAGTGGAATGCCTTGCTTGGGGTGACACGATTAAAAAAAAAAAAGAAAAAAAAAAGGTGACTGTTCATAGCAAAGTTCTAAGTTGGATCAAATCATTCCTCTTTTGATGAAGACAAAGAGTAATTCTACAAGATGATCTATCTTCTTGGCAGAAATTCATTAATGTTACTCCATTTTGAGTTCTGTTCTTGCTCTATGTAAACAATAGCACTGATCTGAGCAAATCCACTTCTAAATCATTCACTGATGACTAAGCATCATTGCATCAATGACAAAGACTTCATTATTTCAAGATGATTTAAATTCACTTTCAGCTTCGAGTTCATTTATGGTATTTTAAAATACAAAAGACTATTGACTAATTCTGAATTAATTTTATGTCTAATATGTTTTTCCAATCCTGTAATCTAAACTTTCATAGCGAATAATGAAACATTTGTCGCATATCTTGCTTAGCAATGGTCTGAGTGTTAAAGAGAAAGCATTCATTCCTATTAATGGCTGTTAAATTGTGTTATGTAGAAAAAACTTATGGCGAAACACACCTATTCCTCAGATAATGGATTCTCCCTCCTATATTAATAAGAGTTAACAGGAAGTTAACGGGAGAAGTTCATGGGAGTTCTTTAGACTTCTATTGGAGTTCAGTAGAACTACTAGGCAGTTGATAATAGTTGGCAGTTAGCTGAATACTAAGGAGTCAGCTTTCAGTGGAAGATTACCAAGCTTCTAACATTTTGGGTGCGTTAAGTCGATTAGCAACCGACATAGCACGATTATAACCTTCAGTGTGAAAACTACACAATAAAAACACTCGGGCAGAAGTTTAAGTGTGTTCCAGTATTCAGTGATTTGCATCATTGCAGTGTTGTACATCATTAAGAGATTGTCTCAGAGACTTATTCCAAGAGCATTATTGTGTATTATTCAAAGGATTTGTTTAGTAAGTTGCCTTTATGCAAAGATACCAAATATAACTTGCAAATAGTGAGTTACCAAAAGTTCCCTTTAGATTAACATTATGAAAATGAACGTTATAGAAGTGGGTGATGAAAATAACATTCATGCTAACTTTATAAAAAATTAAATTAAAAAAAAGTTGTTAAACCTGTTTGTCTTTGAGCCAAATCATTCACCTATGTGTGGAACAGTTCTTCATTGAAGCAAAGAAGCAAAAGAGGCTTTAATAACAGTGTGATTTGGCACAAAATTTTGAAAATGTTCCTTATTACATTTTCTACCACAGTCAGTCAAACATTTCTGATACACCCCAAAATAAGAGACCCAATACAGCTGAAAAGAATTCAGAATAGTGTCAAAGGATTAAGAGTTTATAACATCCTCAGATCAAAAATACTTTCTCATTTCATGAAAAAAAATAATCAAGATTAGAGAATTGAAATAAATGAAATTCAAAATGCTTTAAACTAAAAAAAGACTTTGCATACTAATAATTTTTGCTCAAATAATCATCTAAAATATCTTCAATCTTTATGCATTACATCAATAATGAATAAACTGTATAATCTAATGTTTATCCTCTTCTAAATAAGTGGTAACAATTAGCATCAATTCATATCATAGAACCTTTTCATTCTAGCAAAAGACGTGATATGACATACACCATCTGCTAGTTAACGGCCTGTAATTTTTCTTTTTTCAAAAACAAATATACCTCATTATATTGATTAAACGCAGATGGCAAGGATCATATTTCTACGCTCAACAAAATACTCTGGGAATTATTAATCTGGAATGAAGAACACCTGAACACTAGAGAGATTATCATAAATACTCATAGAACAAGTGCTATTTTAAAATTATTAACAATGAGCAGGTTATATATATATATCATTTAATTATTTAGTTTTTGGTCATAATAAAATTAAACCAGTACACAGATGTATTAAAAAGTGTTCAATACAATTATATTGTAGAACTTTCGAATATACTTCATTTGTAAACAAGTTATTATACAACCTAGGTTTCTACCATGTGGTGTCTTTAGGCGATTTGGAATAACTGATTTTGTCGTTTTATTTAAAATTCCCCTTTATGTGAGTGTTCTTTAAAAAAACAAAAAAAAAAAATGGTAAAATCAGTTATTGCAAATTGCCTGAAGACACCACATGGTAGAAACTTCGGTTGCGTAATAACTCATTTACAAATGAAGAATATATATATATATATATAAAAAGAAAAAAAGGGACCTCCACAAAAGAATGTGATACCTAAGGTTTAAAATGAATTTTTAAAAACAAGCAATCTTTCTTGAAACTTTTATTTTAGTTTTAATTTCAAGCTAATATAATATTTCCAAAAGCCAAAATACTTTGCTGTATTTGAAAAACTAATTTAAATTGACTGAAAAGAATTTTGTTTTGGTGGGACGAGGGGTAAAATAGTTGATTAGCGACCTTTTTGGTTTTTATTTTTTAGTTTTCCTTCATCACAATATAATTCTCTTTATTAAAAAAAAAAAAATCTTCCAAAAATATTGAATGATTTAAAGTATAATTAATCTGATTTGAAACAAATATTACTCTATTAGTTTAGTTTAAAATATTGCAAGAAAGCATTTTTTAACCAAACAGTAGCCGTGTTGACAAGGTGATGACAGATCCAATGTTGTTCTACGGAGATTTGTAAAATATAATTTAAGAAAATTATGTGAATGTCTTTTCCATTTAATTTTTAAGTATTCAGTAATATTAAAATTTCAGGAAATTATTCACTGTAATTTAATGTTTTATTGAATTTTGGAAATTTAGGCTTTAAATTTACTATAGTCATTGCTCTTATTTTCTGATAATGTCATGTAAGTTGCACATACTTACAAAAATTTTTTTTAAATATTGGTGTTTGATGATTTGTATTAAATTTATTCAATTATGGTTAGTAAATATAGTTTATACTTAACAATGTCAAATACGACTGAAATTAATACAGAATTTAAAAACAATTTAAGCTGAATTAAAATTTTTAAAAAAATGATTTTTGTAAAAATTCATTATATATCAAAAATCAATTTTTTAAGACAGTAGTGTCCTTAATATATACTTATAAAAACAATTAAATGTTTTTCTAATTACATAATTAGATAGTTTTATTGCATTTTTTTATTTTAAAATTCAGAGCAGATTTTTGGTAAATAGTGTTACTGTTTGACAAAAACAAATTGGTGATTTAAATTCTCCAAAGACTCCTGCTTTTAACTAATATAAATACAAAGATCCTGGAATTTTAATTTCTCAAAATTTCATAAAATCAAGTGGTAGGCTAACAGATGTAATAAAAAAAATATTTCAAAAACAAAGTCATTCATTTGCCAATAAGTTCTAAAAATTTAATTAAAATCTGGTAATTATTTGATTTTTACAAGAAAGGATTAAAAAAATTTACTAAAATAATAAAAAAAATAACTTAATTTTTCCTTATAATAATAACAAAAATTTTCACAATAAAACTTTGCATTTATAAAGTTTGTGGTCTTTTTCATTTTGCTATGCTGTTTTTTTAGAAAATTTTTTGAGGTGGATATATATTATTATTAACCAGTTATTGGTCAGAATTAAATTAGACCAGTATACAGTTGTATGAAGTGGTCAATACATATATAATTTAGAGCTTTTAAATATTTTCATTTGGAAGTTAACTGATTATGCAACCTTGGTTTCAACCTTTCAGTATCTTCAAGTATTTTATATTAATATGAAACACCTGAAGATGCCAAAAGGTTGAAATAAAGGTTGCATAATCAACTTCCAAATGAATATATATATATATATATATATATATATAACACACCACAACTAATTCAAGTGAAAAATTTTGAAAAGTTTTAATAACATTTACAACTTTTTTCAAGTTCTCTAATTTATAACACTGCCTAAAAGGAAAGAGTTGCAAAGAAACTAGGAGTTCAGTAGTCTTAATAAAATTTTAATTATTGAAAATTTTCATTGATAGTAAATTTTAAACTTGCGATTGAAATAAATGATTCAAATTTCAATTTATTAGATTTCCTTAAAGACAGCATTAATTCTACACAGTATAGGAAAAGCACTAAAGATGCCCAATTTCAAATATTGTAGGAGAGTTGAACTGTAGAAAGAGTGGGGGGGAATCACAATTTTGTAATCAATTCAGATAGTTGGGAAAATTATTTTGCATGTTCCAGAATGTTATGAAGCCAAGAACAGAAGTGGCCGAGCCAAGAAGATGACAGAGCAATTATCAGAGGAATGAAGCAAACCTTCAATTAGTCCATGTCTCAGCTGAAGGCAGGGGCTCTGGTTCAAGACAATAAGCCAAGAAGATGACAGAGCAATTATCAGAGGAATGAAGCAAACCTTCAATTAGTCCATGTCTCAGCTGAAGGCAGGGGCTCTGGTTCAAGACAATAAGCCAAGAAGATGACAGAGCAATTATCAGAGGAATGAAGCAAACCTTCAATTAGTCCATGTCTCAGCTGAAGGCAGGGGCTCTGGTTCAAGACAATAAGCCAAGAAGATGACAGAGCAATTATCAGAGGAATGAAGCAAACCTTCAATTAGTCCATGTCTCAGCTGAAGGCAGGGGCTCTGGTTCAAGACAATAAGCCAAGAAGATGACAGAGCAATTATCAGAGGAATGAAGCAAACCTTCAATTAGTCCATGTCTCAGCTGAAGGCAGGGGCTCTGGTTCAAGACAATATAAAGACACTATCAGGATTTATTGCACAGAAAATGATTGCAACATCAGGCAGTAAATAATCCACAAGCACAGAAATTTTTACAATCTCAGACAATTCATTCCTATTAATTGTTCTGAGAGTAAATGAAAATTCTTAGCAGAAATTCATGTTTGTGGCATATTAAATATATTATTAATGCAGCCATGTTGGCAACATTGAATGTCAAGCTTTTAATATCAAAGTCACCTTTGTCACAGAATTTAAATTTTGGAATCCTAAATGGCATGAAAGATGAAAGTGAGAAACTGTATCAATTTGTTATATAAAGGTCATAAATGCACATGTGTTAGCCAGCAACAAAGATAATTATAATGTAGTCAAAACATTGAAATAGCTAGGAAGGCTGGGTCACTGTGTGGGCCAAGATGTTTTTTTCTGCCTGAATTCATTTTGCACATATACAAATCAACCATCTGTCCATGCATGGAACACTGCTGTCATATGTTCATCTCAGTGTTCTTGACAAGCTCCAAAGGAGAATCAGTAATGTGATAGGTACTGACTTGGCGGCTCGACTCCAGCAGCATTCTCTTCCCTCTGTCTGTTCTAGAGATATTTTCATGGCTTCTGCTCTGATGAACTGAAGTCACTGGTGCCCCTGCCACAGGAGTTTACTCGTGCAAACCAGGCTGGCTACTGGGTCTCACCCATTCACAGTTAGATCAACCAAATGCAGACAATTCTACTCCAACAGCTTCTTTTCTTGCACTTCCCGCCTGTGGAGCTCTCTTCCACATTCTTGCTTTCCTGAGGGCTACAACCTCCAGGAATTTAAATGCAATGTCAATACCCATCTCTTATCCACTTGACTCCAGTTCTTTCTAAAATCACCCTGTATTATCTTTTCCATTCCCTCTACCTTTGCAACTGTCATCACACCTGTATTCCCATCCTTCTCTTGCTCTCTTCTCTGACACCCGCTGTAACTGGTCTGTCTTTCTCTTTACTCTCCTCCTACCTAATCTCTTATGTAGTCCCCTGTGCATCAGTGGCATTACTGCCTTGCATGGGGGCGATACGATTTAAAAAAAAAAAACTTGTTTAAATTTACTTCTAGATTAATGTAAACATTATTTCAAAGTTCATTATTTTACGACATTAAAAATGAATAATATGTAACACTACAATACAATCATTCAGTTAAGTGCTATACATGATACACAGGTGATCATGTCTCTTGATTCCCGACTGACAAGACAGAAGATTTTTTTCCCCCCACTGTAGATTGCCGTTTCTTTTAGTAGTAGACCAGTTGCCAACCAAGGATATAAGAGCCAGTTTGTCCTGCTAATCTATAGCTGGAGGGAGAAGAGATGGATTCATACCTTTCCAAAGGGTATTTGTGTGAAAGTGAATCTAACAAACCCAATTGGAATTTGAACTCAACTCTCAGATTTTTCATTCCAAGTTATTATACATTACACCACACCTTGTATCACAACACTTTTTTGGCAGACATGAAGAAGACTACCACCACCTTTAAATTTGCTGTTTTTCAATTTTTTTTTTTTTACTTTTTTCAGCACAGTTTTATCAGTTATTACATAAAGTTTCAGATTACCAAAAAAATTTGAAAAAAATTTCAATATTTAAACAATTTTAGTGGGGCTCAATGTTATAGTAAATCGATCCTCCATTTTGGAACCACTTGCGTTGGGGTCACTTTGCTTACTTTTTGGGGGGGGACGAGTTGTTGCTCTTGTTTTTGTCTTTTTCAAGTTTTCTTTAGTTCTTACGATGATATCTTCCTCGGAAACTCCAAGAATAACTTTATTCAAAAATTTTGCAAAGGATTCAGTTGTTAAATATGCGCAAGCAAAAAAGTTAATTGCACAGGATCATTTTGCTATAAGGTTGTATGAAAAACTAAGCTCCCCCTAAAATTATTTAGATGTTGAAATTTTTACAAATTTTTTTGTCAATCGGAAACTTTAGGGTTTAATCAATAAGATTGCGCTGAAAAAAGTAAAAAAAATTGATAATCAAGCAATTTACAGGTTGTCGTAATGTCGTACCAGCGAGTGGTTCCAAAATAGAGGATCAATTTACTGTAACATTGTATGAAATAATCTATAAGAATAGAATTAACAATTATTTATTGGTAAATAAATTGTCTGGTTTAATCTGAATTATTTGGCATTAAACGGAATCATTTAAGGTTTCATATTTCAAATTTTTTTCTTGGCTATCTTCCTGTTGAGAATTGACAAAATATTTCTGCTTCTAAAATCATTAAAAAGGTAAAAATATCCCAAGAAATTTAAAAAAAAAACAAAAAAACAAACCCTACCCGATTTCACTTTTAGTTAAGTGGTATTCCATTTGTTTACATGTGGCACATTCTTTTTGAACAGCTAGTATTGCAATGATGGAATACCTCATTATTAACAAATGAGACTAGAATGAATGACCAGTAAATATATTTAAAGAAAACAGTTATATAAAAAATGTAACAATTTCTACGATTTTGTAATTAATTCATTTTCTACGTAATACATTTGTAATGTAAAGCACTTCTAAAGCTGCACTTAATGAGAAAAAAAAAATTTTGTTTAAAAATTATTTTTTAAATTTTGACTAATATGAAATGAAATTACATGTAATAATAAAGAGCAGGTCATTTTTATTTGGTTAAGAAAAATGAATTACATTTTGTAAGAACTGTCGCTGTTTCTGAATTTGAAGATCAACAAAAAATGATTTTCTTTATGTCTAAGCTATACAGAAAACCTTTACAAATAATTTTTTTGCAAAAACTAAAAGTCACGTAGAAAAACTGAAAATCAGTCACAGGCTTCAGAATTAGTTTTATACTTTTTTTTACAACTTGTGATTAACAGGATTTTAGCCAATGCGATGAAGAATTTCAGTTTGGTGATTGTTACAGATTATCAACTGGATACTTCAAGAGGCTAAATAAAAAAAAAAGAAAAGAATTTAAACAGGTTAACATATATTGAAACAAATTGGATGAAGGCAAAGTGTAAAATACATACAAATAAAACACATACATGGAAATGACACACTCCAAATGACAGCATTTGAGTTTAGCCATGCAAGACAAGATAAAAAAAAAAAAAAGCCAAGAGAAATGTTATATTGGCAAAAAGGTGAAAAGCAACAACAAATGAAAGGTAAAAAGGTGCAATCCAGATGCAATTGATACAAATCAGCTGTAAAGAGAGATAGAGAGAGAGAGAAAAAGCAAGGGCAAAGCATTAAAACAATCTTTTAATGGAGAAGGTGGCAATGTAACTAATGAGATTGGAAAGTGAATAAAAATGTGGGTGGAGGAAAATGTCATTTTTCAGTTTTCTATAATCATGTGGCAGTAGAAATAATTGCTGAACGTTGTTCCATATCAAACAAAACATATACAAGAAAGAGGAACATTTCAGAAAGAATAATAAAGAATTTAGGAAATGGAAGAGAAAAAAACAAAACAAAAAGGGATATTAAGCTAAATCTAACAGGTTATAATCAATATTGATAAAGCACTGTAACTTACATTTGAAAAGTGACAATGATTATCATTGCTTTAATTAGAATGCTTATTTATTTCTGACTTTTTTCCCAGTATTTTTAGTAGTGTCCGTAGGAGTGGTGACAAAAATCAAAGGAATTCTTTATTCAAAATGGTAATATTAGTTGCTTCCTTATAAGGAAACATTTAGCATTCACTGACCAAACAGCCAGTACTACTAATAGTTGAAATTTATAAAATCTCTCTTAAAACAATTTTTTTGTTTTTGTTTAAAGTAGTGAATAACATTAACATCTTGATCATGGCATTATTTGTTCTTCAAGTTATATCTATTTTACTTGTTGTTGCTGCTGTTGAAAGTCCTTAAATAATGTGGTTTCTCTCATTTGGTACAGTTCTGAATCTGTAATGCCAGTTCACAAGATTCAAAAGAAGGGTGGTTTTTGTCAAGAGCCACAGGCTTCAGTTTCTCAAAGCCATTTTCAATCATTAATCTGAAGAAGCAGTTGTATACTGCTGACAGTTTAGATATTTCTAAACAGATGACATCCATGTGAAAGTCCCAAGCTGACAAGAGTTGTCAGGTTAATGTTTTGTAGCCATTTGTAGTGTTGGCTGAAACACTACACTACCAGCCATAATTATTAAGCCACCAGTGTTTTAAAAAAAATGATGTATTTTTAGTATTTATTGCTAAGTGAATAATCATAAATGAAAATAGAATGGTTCTTTTGTTAATGTGCATGAAATGAATTTATAAATATTCAATAATTACCTACATTAATTACCAATGAAAGAATGAAGAAAATTTAGGGTGATTCAGACTAGTTCATCTTTGCTTTATAAAGTTTTGCAAAGTAATAACAAAAGAACCATTCTATTTTCATTTAGAATTATCCACTTGTCAATAAATACCAAAAATAGTATGAAATATATCATTTCTTTTAAAAAAACTATGTGACCTAATAATTATGGCCGGCAGTGTAAGTTTCACCCAACTAAACTATAAAAAGAGAACTATAAATGTGATCATCCAAATAAGAAAAGCAGGATTTGAAATGAGGCAGTTTGGGTTATTGTTTTTCACTGAAAAGAGA
Source organism: Ascarosepion bandense (assembly GCA_037127315.1). Classification (NCBI taxonomy): domain Eukaryota; kingdom Metazoa; phylum Mollusca; class Cephalopoda; order Sepiida; family Sepiidae; genus Ascarosepion; species Ascarosepion bandense. The sequence continues at coordinate 6,294,923 of JBBBDQ010001033.1, read as the reverse complement.
GAAAAGAAAAAAAAACAAATATCTGAAGACACTGATAAAAGCAACATGGTATCTGATAAGAAAAAAAAAATATTGTCATGAGAAGAATGGTTGAAAGTAGACAGACATCATGAAATGTTTTTAACATTTGGTTTATAGATTTGCTAATTAACTTTAATTGGATTTAACCCAACTTTCCAACCACTTGAAACCTTGTCAGTGTTAAATGCAGTTTTGTTAAACTTGTTTTTCTTGATCTTGTTTTAATCCTCAAAAGCGTGAGAATGGTCAGTCTAGATCAATTATTTATACCACATTACCCAATAGATCAGGCAGACTGTAAATCAGGTGATGACTATATTAAAAAAAAAAAATCCACAACAGAAAATTATGGATTGAAAGTTCTTTAAGAAGTGAACTTTACAAATAAAGAATTAAGCAAAGTTGAAATTCCAAGAGATTTAAAGAGAAGCAGTTTGCCAAATTTCTTTCATTTGTTTTGTAAGGCTGGCTTAAAAGGAAATGAGACAAACTAAATGGTCAAGGCTAATGCAGTTTATTGATCGAGTTTTAGAAAATGACAGCGACAGCTGATACACTGGCAGTGATCGCTTGGCCTTGTTTCTAGGTAAACATGGTTGAATATTTATTTCTATTGTACAAATATACACTTGTTCATATTTCATTTGGTTTATTTTCTGATCCTCATCAGGTGATGATGTGATGGAGATTTGAGTTGTATCTGGTAAACTTCCATTTTTGCTTGGTACTCTAAATATTTGTGCCAGTGAAGGAGAAATTTTAGGAAAATTCCATAAAGGGCAATAGTTAAGTGCAAGCCATGTAGTTTATCACCAAACTCATAATTCTGGGAGCTTCAAACAATGACACAATAAGGACACAGTTCCAGTGAGTACACTTTTTCCGTTAATTTACCTTTACAATTATCAGTTTATGTATATATTGTAGATTTGAATATCAGATCATATCAAATGGTTTCTTCATGAATAATAGTTTGATATTTATATTTTTTACAGGTAGATGACAAGTCATAATGGAAGAGACAGTCACTAACCTAATTGATGAGAATGATGTGGAATCTTGTCTCTATTTGAAATTTGAACAAAATCTGTTGGAGAGAACTTGCTTCAGTGATGAACTGATAACACACTGATCGATTGAAACTAAACTCCTCACAACAAGATTAACAGAAAAACTCTTTAGCCTATGAAAAGCAGCAGGTGGCTATAAGAATAGCTCTGGGTGGGGTGGGGATGAAGAGTATCAGAAAGAAAAGAGGAGTTAAGAAAAGTGGATGAAAAGAGTAGACCAACCAACCAGAGGCAGATCGCAGAAGCGTTCCCATTTTCAAAAGAACCTGACCCCTATTATACGGGCCACTGGGTTTGAGGCCAAAACCAGGTACTTCAGCCCCAGCAGGTGATTGAAGCAGGTGGAAGATATCAGTCAGCCCTCAGTGCAACTAAGCTTTCTGGTACAGGGCATTTAAGGCAGAATTGAGTGGGTTACCTGCATCAGGGTTGCTGGCCTCTTTATTTTGGACAGAAAGCTGTTGCATTTCCTTGCGGATCTCTTCATCATCAATTGGGTTGTTTGCAAACGCATCACTGATGAACTCATTGTCATGAGGTGGACTTTCAGGGGGCAATTCTTCTTCTTTCTCACTAGGGGCACTTGCTGCCACTGGAGGAGAAGTAATATTTTGTGGGGAGGACCGTTCTGAAAGAAAAAGTTTTTTTTATATATACACACACAATATAAAAAAAAATTGAAATTAGATAAGATTGTTGCATCATTAAAAATTAAAAAATATTACATTTAGATTTATACACTGTTTAAAAAGCATTGATTAAAAATAATAGTAAAAAGCATACTTAAAAAAAATATTGTTTAAAATGCATATTTGAAATAACACTTAAAAATAAAGAAGAATTTTAAGTCATTGTCATGTGTCTTATAACAAAAAAGAAAAACAAGAACCAATAGTTCCACACATCAAAACTAATTGCTTTTTATATGCTCTTAAATATCTGAACTAAGGAAGGTGAAAAACTGAAAACAAAACTCTTTTATCTTTATAGAAAAAAGCTTTGTTGGAAATACTATCATGCAAATGTATAAGTAAACCAAACTGCAAGAAAGGTTTTCATTTTAAGCTAAGAAAAAAACAAAAAAAAAAAAAAAAAAAAAAGATTTGGGACTAGTATTTGAAAAGTTATAAGACTTCTCAGATAGTAATTTCTTAGATGGAGGAGGAGGATGATCAGATATAACATCACTCAATAAATCCCAGGCCTAACAAAACAACTTTAAGCAAAATTCGACTTTATTCATCAACAGTCCCCTTCCAGGGTAATACACTAATTCCAACGCTTCTCCAACAATTTGATGCCTTTTTTCTAGAATGATTTGTCTTTGCTCTCAAAATATGCCTCAGTTTTCAATATGTTCTTCATTGGAGCCAGATCTCTTTCCTTGGAGCATACTTTTGAAGTCTGCAAACAGCCAGTAGTCGCTGGGGGCCAGATTTGGAGAATAAGGTGGATGTGGAAGCAATTGGAAGTGCAATTCATGTACTTTTGACCTTGTTGTGATTGCTTGTGACAGTGCGTTGTATTGGTGAAAGATCACTTTTTTCTTCATTTGTAGCTGTTTTTTGGTGATTTCTTCCTTCAAATGTACCAATAATGCTATATAATATTCGCTATTGATAGTTCTTCCTTTCTCAAGATAATCGATGAACAAAATACCTTGCACATCCCAAAATACAGAGACCAAAACCTTGCCTGCTGATGCTTGCATCTTTGGTTGCTTTGGACAGCTTTCACCTGCTGCTGTCCACTCAGCTGACTGCAGATTTGACTCCGGAGTGAAATTGTGGATCCATGTTTCATCCATTGTTACATATTTATGCAAAAAATCCTTGTTGCATTGAAAAAGTTGCAAATAATGCTCTGAATCATCAACGCATTGTTTTTGATCGACTGTGAGCAAACATGGCACCCACTTTGAATAAAGCTTTCTCATTGACAAATGTTCATGCAAAATGGTGAATACACTGCTTTCTGATATGTTCAACTCCTCTGCTATCTCATACAACCTCAATTTACAATCAGCCAAAACAAGTTTGTGAATTTTTTTGGTATTTTCCAAGACAATTTCCGATTTTTGGTAACCTGAGTGTTCAGCAACATTTGTCTGTACAAATGTGTTTAAAGTCAGCATACCACCTCTTAACTATTGTTTTCGATGGAGCAGAGTCTGAATAACTTATCAAGCCATTGCTTTGCTTGAACAGTATTCCCCCCCCCAAGAAGAAATTCAGATTTTTTCACTGTTTTGAAAATTTGCAACAGTAGCTTCACTTAAATAATTTGTAAATTAATTCGATTGGGCCCAAATTTTGTCACATGCCATTTGAAAGTACCTCATAAAATTCATATGGATTTTTTATTAGTGGCACCATCTATATGTCAGGCTCGAAACTTATTGTGTGATATGTTAGAGCATTAGAAAAATTATTTCAAATTTTTGATTACAATAAAAAGAAAATTAGAGCATAAAAAATTTAAGATTCTTTTATTAAACATGAATTATATTATTTGATACAGAGAAGACACAATGTATCTTCAAAATTGTTTTTGTAAAAAAAAGCGAAAACCTAAGATCCTTTAAGGAGATACAATATTAGCCAGGCTTAATAGTTTCAAGGATGTCAACCATTTTATTTTGAATCAAATGTGTCATTGCAGTTGTAAACATCCTATGTTTAAGAAAAAGTAATGTTGGTAATAACAAAATGCTAAGTATTTTTTAGATTCTGTCTGATTTATGGTAACACTATTGATAAATCAGATTTGTATCAATTATCGTTTGATAAGAAAAAATGACTAGGTCAAGAACGAAGAAATGGTATTGAGTATCTGAAACAAAAGAGGTTGTCATATGTAGATGCTTAGATATTCTTTTTAAAATGTATGCAGTGGAGAAAAAAAAAAAAACGAAAAAATTAAACCTAGAACCATAATTTGTTGTAGACATCTCTCATCTCGTAGCTTAAAGAGAAATAAGTAAATGTATTAAAATAGAAAATATTTGAATAATGCAACAAATTTGTATACTTTTTAGATGGAAATATTAGAAAAAAATCTTAAGCTTTTTAACTATTTCAGTCAACAGGTTACCTAATGGGTTTTTTTTTTTTAAATGACGGGTAAAAGTTCAGCTTCAGGATTATAAATGTGAGATATCCACCAACCGTAAGATTTGTTTTGATAAGAATCATAAATGTTTACGATACTAACTTGTAATGATTACAGAGAAGTTAAAAGCACAACTTTGATACAATTTAATCAAAACTTTACAAAATCAAATTCTATTTTAAAATGAACACAAAAAAAAAAAAAACTAAACTAAATTTATTGAATGATATTTACACTATTTACATTCAGACTATTGTCTTCATCTTTGTTGTTGGGGTCACATTTTGACCTTCAGCTTTCAACCAATATTCAACAAATTAAGGTTGAAATGTGAAAACAATAAGAAAGATGAGGACTTTTTTTTCTTTTTTTTTTTAAACTATTTCACCCCAAGCAAGGCAGAAATGCCACTGGTGTGCAGGAGGTTGCAGTGAGAAAATGAAAAGGTACAGGGAACGTCAAAGAAAAGATAACAGATATATGGGAATTAAGTAGATAAAAAATGGCAATTGACATTGCAGTTAAACTTTTGGAGATTGTAGCTGTTGGGATGTCGAAAAAAAGATGAGAGATGGATGGGAATCAAATAGATAAAAGATGGCAATTGACATTGCATTTGGACTTTTGGAGATTGTAGCTATCAGAGAAACAAGCAAATGGAAGAGAGTTCCACAAATGGGAAATGCAAGAAAAGAGGTGTTTACATTTAACTATTTTGGCAATGAAAAGGTGGGACCTTGATGCCAATCTAGTAGCACGAATAAATACAGGTGGTTGGGTATCAAGGGGGGAAAAAAAACTCATCAGAACAGTTGCCATGAAAATACTTGTAGAAAAGACAGAGGGAAGCCACATCATGTCAGTGAGAAAGTGACTGAAAGTGGGCTGTCAAATCAGGATTGATTACATTGCAAATCCTCCTTTGGATTTTGTCAAGAACTTCAAAATGTATAGCAGGAGCATTTGACCAGATATAGCAACAGTATTCAATGCATAGATAAATGGTAGATTTATAAATGTGCAAAACGGATTCTGACAAGAAAAATTTCCTCACTGGACACAGTGAACCAACCTTCCTAGCAGTAGATACAGCAAGGGATTCAATGTAGTCATTCCATTGGTCTGCATGTAAATAGTATAAATAATGACAACTCCTCATCTCAGAAATCCAAAATGTTGAATTGTATTATACAAATTGAATAAATGGATCAAAATCTGACAAGATAAATAGAATAAGTAAAGAATAAGTAAGACAAAAAGTGTCTTTAATCTAACATGTCTCACTTTAATAAGCTTCTTCAGCAATTTTTTTAAAGACAAATGATTTTTAAAATTTTGAAAAAATATCTTTAAAAACATTTACAAAGACAGTATGTTGATTCAGATTTGATTTCATTGGTCAGATAAGGGTCACATGTAATAAAGCAATGGATGAATATTTTAAAGGTAGAGGAAACATTTATGTCTGTTTAAGCATGTGTGTGACATGTAATAAAAAGCACTATATGTTTATTATAAATGTAAGTATATGTATGTGAAAAAAAGCTTGTTAAAGTGAAACAGTTTAAAGACACTTTATCTACTTGTTCTTTACTTATATATATATATATATATATATATATATATATATATATATATACACACATACACACACAGTACTGTGCAAAAGTATTAGGATAAGAACTATTTTCTTTTTTATGAGGCATCAAAATAAAGTTTAAGATCACCCTTGTCCTAATACCTTTGAACACTACTGGTAGTGTGCAAAAGTATTAGGACAGGGGTGATTTTCCTAAAAAAAAAAAAAAAGAAAAAAAAAAATCACTGAAATTCAAATACAGAGTAAAAAGCCAAGTAAATTGCTAATAAATATTGATTATTTAAAACTAGGTGTAAAAGAGATGTATTAAAAAGAAGATATATTTAATTGTTCCTATTTTCTATTAAACAAGTTATTTTGAAACTACTCATTCTATTATCATTGGATATGACTGACATTTTTCTTATTCCTCCCCTCTCGAATTGATAAATCTAATGTTACTTCGCAAGACACACTTTGGGAACAAATACAAGCTGCTTGGCAGGAGATACAATTAGATACATTGAAGAAGCTTGTGATGTCAATGCCTGACAGAATGAAGGCTGTCATCAAAGCAAAAGGCTATTATACTAAATATTAAATTTATTTAGTAACAAGTATTTTTTTCTTGTTAAAGCATTTGTTGAGTAAATCCAATAAAATGACTTGAATTAAATTGTGTATTTTCTGTCAATATGCCTCATAAAAAGATAAAATAGTTCTTGTCCTAATACTTTTGCACAGTACTAATTTTTTTTTTTTTAATCATATCACCCCGAGCAAGGCGGTAACGCCACTGATGTGCAGCGGGGGCTACATAAGAGTGAAAAGATTGGAAAAGAGAAAGCCGGAAACCAAGTTAATTAATATATATATATATATATATATATATATATATATATATATATATACACAACTAAAAATTGTTTGCAAAATTTCTGCCATAATTTTATTTAGGGTAAAAAGAAAAAAATGGAATTTAGACAAAAACACTTTTTGTAAAAAAAATAATTGTTTTCATGATAAATTTTGACTTGTTTTATTGTCAATGCTCTCAAATCTCATCTTAATTGAAATCATTTCAGAAATTGTTTACTACAGTGTTTTAGACATGAAATTATTTCTATGAGACTATATTGACTGCGCTGTAATGAAAGGGACTTGGTGCAACCTTTTCAATATTTTTAGTATTTAACCATTTAAGCTTTGTAGCAGATTGTTGTAACATTTATCAAGTAACTTGTGCATATCATAAAATCAAATTTTTTAAATTATGCTAAACCTCAGTATGATGCATTTCCCAGATTACCCACTTGCTTTTCTCTGATTTGCACCTGATTATAAAATTTTGCAAATGCTAAACAATCAGATTCTTTTTTAAAAACTTCTTCTATGTGACTTGTCCTTTCAGGACATAGGTGATCATGGCCTTCCACATCTCCCTATCCCTGGTGGCTCTTAGCATGCTTTCTCCTGTAATGTCTCGCAGCCCCTGTTCTGTCATCCACCTGCTCAGGCCCTTCAAATATGTTACCCAATGCTTTCCTCTGTCTCTTTTTTCCCCTTTAACTGGCCTCTGTTAGTATCAGGTTCTCCAAGTCTTCCTTCCTCATTGCATGTTCAAGGAACTTCAGTTGTCTCTTCTTGATGCTCAATATTAATGTTATTTTCGTTTCCATTCTTTTCAACACCTCGTCATTGCTCACATGCTCGGTCCATGATATCCGCAGTATCTTTCTGTAGAACCACATTTCAGCTGCTTCAAGCTTTCCCTTCATCTTTGTTGATATTGTCCAACATTCACTGCCATATTGAAGAACTGTCATCACATAGCAATCCAGTACTCTCTTCTTTGTTTCTAGTGAAAGTTTCCTGTGTCTTAATATTTTTCTAATTCGCCTTTGGATCTCTGTGTCGCACTTTCCATCTTCAGTTAAAACACTTCCCAGATATTTAAATTTTTTTAAAAACTACTTTAAAAAAAAAAAAAAAAAAAAAAAAAAGAAAAATTCATATCTATCTTTAAATATTGTACTTAAAAGGTTCTTTCTTGTTTTTGTAAGTAGAAGTAACGAAATTCACAAAGTGGTATATGTCTTGAAAGATGGATTTAATCATAAATATGATTCAGCCAAATTCACTTAGTGATAACACTGTCTCATGAAAATAAACTTTATACAGGAAATACTTAAAAGTAGATATACAGTAGTGAAAAACAAAACGTGCACACAAAACACTATTGTAATACTGGTTTGACACACACTGTATACCTATTTTTGTACCCTCTTCCAGTATAGGTAACTGTACAAAACATTTTGAATTTCACAATGAAATGATTTGCTAAGCAGCATCCCATAATTTAGTGAAAGTACAATTCCGGATGTGCGTTGTGATGCAGTGGATATCGACTCAAAATGACAAACCTGGGTGCCAAGTTCGAATTTCAGTTGAATTCCTTGCATTAACCTATGCACAAATACCCTTGGGAAAGGTATTAATGTGTCTCTTCCCTCCAGTTATGGGTTAAATAATAGAACAGATTGGGTTCTATAGCCTTGACTGGCAACCAGTCTACTGCAGAAAGCAATGGCAATCTACTGCAGGATAATCTTCTGCCCAGTCAGTCATGTCTCTTTCGAGACATGATTGCCCAAAGCATGTAAAATCATAAAAATGTAAGAATTTATTTTTTTTATTGAATATTTTCTGCTGCATTGCAGAATCATTTTTTTATGCCTTGACATTGAAAATGTAAAGCCAACTTCAGAAAAGAAACTAGAATTATTTCTTTAATTTCTCCCTTTCTCTAGAATTATTTCTTTAATTTCTCCCTTTCTCTAAATGCAAAAACTTACCTTTATATAAATGAATCCTATTTCTAAATGTTCCAACTAAGACATTAAAAAAATAAGGTGGGTGATGCTGTTCTCTCACCCCCATACACAAAAAAAAAAAAAAAACTTGTTGAAAGACTGATTCAGTTGCTGGTCAATAACTGACATGCTGTCTTGGTCTCAAATTAGGCACAATGGTGGACAATAAATGACGCCACCATCACAACTCATTTTTTTTTTCATTTATTTATTATGAAAATTTTAAAAATCTGTTAATATTTTTAGTTTGTATCTATTTACTAACAATATAATAAGATATATAAATAAGAATTTAAGTAGTTTTTAGCATAGCAAAAGTAAAAATAAGTTTTATTTGCCATAGGGGTGCAATCGCATTTTCATCTGTGCAACAAAATTCTCTGTAAATATGCACCATGCAGAAATTTAAGAGTATCTAGTAACAACTTGCTCTTCATCGGTGTACTGCAACAGCCAGTCATCTATAATTTTTCATTTAAAGTTAACGATGCATACTCGTGTGCATTTGTATTGAAAAAGTCACAACCAATAAAAAAAAAAAAAAAAATTGTAATTATCCTAATATATAGTTTTTTTCCAATTCTCAGCCAATCACAATGTCTATTTTGCTTACAATGATGATTATGATTGTCAGTTACTAATGGTTAAGCTTAGCAACAAATTACAAGCAAATTACAAGGATATATTTAAAAATCATCCACTTGTTATATGAAACATTGTCCATAACAAACTTGGCTATGTGAACAGTTATATTGATTAATGAATTCATTTGTTTATTCATGGCTTATCAACCCTTTGCAGGTTATTTAAAACCAGAAATTGTTTTTAGATTGTAAGAATTTTTTTAAAAATAATGGTTTAGTGATACAAATCTTATTAACCCATAGTTGAGGGAGAAGGGATAGATCAATACCTTTCCCAAAGGTATTTACGTGTAAACAAATATAACGAACTTGACAGGAATTGGAGCTCAGCTCTCCTATTAACAATTCCAAGCCATTATCCATTATACCACGTGCACATCCAAGCTTACAACACCAGGTATTTCCATGTAGTTGATTATCTAGGTATTGTCCAGCCTCAACATTGATTAACTTTGGGGATCATACGGGAACAGTTTCAACAGGATATGGCCCTAAGCCATGAACAGTTGTATATATGGGGGAAATTAGCATGAATTTAAATAATTGTTACAGAATGACAATTGGCAACATTAAATAAACGTCAGGTGAATTCTTTGGTTTTAGTTCTTGTAGATGAGATCACAACTGCTTGCATATTTAAAATAAAGATAAAAATGAGTGTTTTTTTTTTCAATTCCAAATCAATCTATCTATTGCTGCTTACATTGATATTTGATATTTGATATATAGCAATACTTTTTATCATAGCTTGTGAGATAATTGTCCTTGTCAATGGGTAGATGCAGATAAAGACAAGTTTGATGTTTTACACTTGGAACATTTACCAAACAATCTTTATACTCTTATTTTCTGTAATCTAACTTCCTAATAACCTTAAAATGTATCTAAACTTCTGATTTGCCCCCCACTTTTTTTTCTTATAATCATATCACTCCATGCAAGGCAGTAAAAACACTAAGGCAAAGGATTACTGAGTGTGTGTGGGGCCGGGGTGGGGGGAGAAACCTTATTACAGAACAAGAACAGGAGAGTAAAACAGTACATAATGATTGACACTGCATCATAAATTTTTGAAGATTAAAGTTGGCTAGAAAGCATAGAGCTGGAAGAGAGTTCCACAAGTGAGAAATGCAAGAAAAGAAACTGTTAGCATAGAACTTACGCTTACATCTTGTCAATTCAGCTGTGAATTGACAAGATCTTGTCATCTATTCTTCTATGTGCCATGTCCCTTCAGGACATTTAAGTTTTGTCTAACGGCATATCAACCACTGTGGGTTATTTAATGCTAAAAAGATGGGGTTTTAAGGTATTGTTTTTTTAATGTTCGGTTATAATGGGAAGGTTGATCGAGTCAGATTTTAATGAAAATTTTTTGTTTTTATTCTTTCTTTTATTTTAGAAAACTGAAAATGTCTTCTAGTTTTGAATTCAAAATTTGTTTTGCTGAGAATTTTTTTTCTTTCAAAAATGTGTTATGGTAGTAATTTTTTCTTCAAAAATGTATTGTTGGTAATGTTTTCATCCAAAAGTGTATATTTTCCTATAAAAGTCTATGTTTATGTATATATTCCTATGAAATTGTATTTTTATACTTTCATAGTGTTTTGACCCTAGTTTTTTTTTGGGGGGGGGGGGGGGATAACTATTTGCCCATAGCTGGGACCCTAACAGGTGCTACCACTCTGGTTCAGAGTGGACCTGGGAACAACAGCAATTAAGAGGTGGTTCCATGCTCCTCACAACCTCCCAATCAAAGGCCTTGCTGCCGGATGCAGTTTACCGTCATGCCCACAACCCCTTCAGGATGTAGACAATCATGGCCTTCCTCATCTCTCTATCCCTAGTATTTCTTAAAAACGCTCTCTCCTGTTACCTCTCCCAAACCAGTTCTGCCCCCATTTGCTCAAGCCCATCAAGTCTCTTTCTGTCTATTTGACCTGTGAGTATCAGATTCTCCAAGCCCTCCTTATTGCATGTCCCAGAAACTTCAGTTATCTTTTCTTGATGTTAAGTATTAGTTTCCTTTTCAATTCCATCTTCTCCAAAACCTTGTCAGTGTTCACATGTTCGGTCCCTGGTATCCTGAGTATCCTTCTGTAGAACTACATTTCGGTTGCTTCAAGTCTTTTCATCTTTGAAATTATCCAACATTCACTGCCATATTGAAGAACAAATATCACATCCAGCACTCTCGTCTTTATTTCCAACAAAATTCTCCTGTCTTTCTACTCGGCTTTTGGAATTCATGCCAGTTTGCCCTCGGATCTCAGTGTCATACTTTCCATCTAGATGCCTATATAACATGTCCAGGTACCAGGGATGAGTTTATCTGAACAGTTACCATAAGAGTTCAGATAGAAAAGCCACTGAGAAGCTACATTATGGTGGTGGAAAGTAACTGTGTCCAAGTTTTATTTTTTTTTATAAGTATATTTTAATGTGCGTTGTGGTGCAGTGGATATCAGCTCAGAACAAGAAATCGGGAAGCTGAGTTCAATTTCCAATTGAATTCCTCACATTCACTTATGCGCAAATACCCTTGGGAAAGATATTAATTCCTTTCTTCCCTCCAGTTATGGGTTAAATAACAGGACAGATTGGGTTCTATAGCCTTGGCTGGCAACCAGTCTACTGCAGAAAGCAATGGCAATCTACTGAGAGATAACCTTCTGCCCAGTCAGTCAAGTCCTGATCACCCAAGCATCTATCACGCATGGCACTTAATTGACTGATATTTTAATATTTCTATGTTAAAAAGATACATTTTTAAGTTGCATTATTCGGATACTTTCTATTTTAATAAATAAATGTTGTTCATTCCATGTTTTCTATATTGATAGAAAGATATTTCTCCAACCAATCATCCTGCATGAGTAAATGAAAAAGTGATGGTTAAAAGAAAAGGGAAATGTTGATAAAAAAAAGAAAAAGTAATTTTCAAAAGTAAATTTCATTAGCTATTTAAACTGAACTTATCCTTAAATAGCCAGTCATGTGCTAATTACAGATATGCATCAGGTGTTAAAATATTGTATATATTAAAAATTAGACTTCAATGAAAATATAGATTTAATTGTTTAAAGTTTAGTTGCTTTGACCCATCAGCAAGACTGCTTGTGATCTAAATAGCTTTGCCTTTCAGAATATAATACTGAAGATATCTTTACAAACTATCGGAAGATACCTATTCACAGATTAGTCTGATTTTTTTTCATAAAACATAAAAAACCTGACTGCACTGTTAGCATCAATATTGCTATTGTTAGCAACTAAAATATTAGCAAAAAGTTAGCATCAGAAATACAACTACACAACGTGTAAATAATTGATAATGAAGTATAAATTCCTGAAATACCAATGCATGCTGCTAGCAGAGTAGAACATTCCTCAAAGGCTTTTCCCAACATATGAATGCAGATGAATGAGATTCCATAGAGTTGATAGGACACAACACCTTTTTTTTTTTTTTAAACAGTTTGAATTCCTAATTTAGCGAGAATACTGATTACAGGTGATACCAAATATCGAATAATTAGAAATATCTTTGTTGTAGACATTTTAAGACTAAATTTTCAAATTGTCTGATCTACCCTGACTGGACTGTCTACATTGCAGATTTGATTCCTAAGTCGGTAGATATTCATAAAAAGAGATAAGAGATGCAACTACCATACTTTCAGTTAAAACAAAATTTTTAAGAATCTGCAAAGCTATTTTCTTAAAACATACTGAAGTGTGTAGATGAGAATATTTGTTAGTGAAAATCAAAGTTGCTAGTCAGAAAAATAAATGATTTGTTTTTTAAAAATAAAAACATGTAAATGATTGGCTAAATAGTTGTATTTATCAATTGATCAATGAAACAATTTGTGTAAATATACAGTCAAATACATCAAATTTACGTTATTTATATTTTTGAACTGTTGTCCTCATCTTTATTGCCATATTCACAACATTTTGGTTGTTGTAAACGCCAATTTTCTTCAGGTGATTTGAATTTTGAACTGAACCCTTTATTTTAATCAAACACATGGCCCAGTGGATAAAAGTGTTGGTTACATTCAGTGACTTGACCCAAAGAGTTGTGAGTTCAATGCCTGGCCAAGAGAGTTGAGTTAAAGGGAAATAATTACATGACATCTAGAAGTGGCATGACTCATAGAACAAGAACAATCAAAATAAAGGATTCAGTTTGAAATACCAATCACCTGAAGCCAAAATGCCATCAATATGGCAATAAAGATGAGGACAACAGTCCAAACAATGTAAATAATTACAATATATCATCTCAGAAATATAGGCAAACATCACAAGATGTCTTTGATGCTTTCATAAATGGGAATCTACAAATGGGTATCCCTCCCACATTAAAAAAATAAAATAAAATAAAATCATCTAAACTGAAAAATTGCAGTGAATCACTCTTTGCATTCACACAAATCCCTAATGTACAATTAAAAGAAAGCCAAATAAAGTAATAACATTAACAGAACAAATATTAATATAAATGACCAGTCGTTTGATTATACACTAGTTTAAAACTAGCAGCAATATATAAGACACTTGTTTATAAGAATTCCTATAACAAAAATTGAGACATGACTATTTTAGCCATAACAGCATAAGTAAGTTTTTCCTTTTAGAAATACAACATATTTTTTTTGCAGGTCGTTTGAGTTACTTTTATTATCATCCTTAAGTATCCACAAGTATAAAAAGGAAGGGGAGACCTTTTCACCAACATAATTACAATTAAATAAACACAAAAATAGTAGTAATAACAATTATACAAAATATATAAAAAAAAAAAAAAAAATGTCTACTTATATATATATATATATATATATATTTTTTCCTGTAGTTGAAATTCTTCATTTGAGATCCTTGTATGTGTGTAAAAACAAACCTACGAGAGGTTACATAAAAATGAACAGGTGAATAAGCATCAGAGAGACATATGAAAACTCTACTGAAAGAACATGTGAGGCTACAGAAGTAGAACCGTTTCTTTTTTATTTGCATTTCCCCATTATATATTACTAACTTAGATACTGTTCAGTTTCAGTCAAGAATAATCAAGGCAATGAAAATAAACAATAAAAAATTCTGAGATTGATAGAATTCTGTGATTATCGGTAAAAACAAAAAAAAAAAATGGTTGGAGAAATAACTCATTTGCTGAACATTTATTGATAGATATCAATTATGAAGATGTGCTGTAAAGTTCTCAACCCACTTTTTTTCTTCTTTAAACCATACATAAACAGATTAAGATCTGTAGGACACTACTGACATCATAAAAAAGAATGTGGGGCTAATGCTCTGCTGTGGCACCTAACCCAGGGCAAAAGTAGAAGAGGTCAAATGACTCAGTCAGTTAAGTGCCATACCTGATACACGCTTGGGCGATCATGTCTCAAAAGAGACATGACTGACTGGGCAGAAGATTATCCCGCAGTAAGTTGCCATTGCTTTCCGCGGTAGACTGGTTGCCGACCAAGGCTATAGAACCCAATTTGTCCTGCTATTTAACTGGAAGGAAGAGACGGATTAATACCTTTCCCAAGGGTATTTGCGCGTAAGTGAATACAATGGATTCAACTGAAATTCGAACTTGGCTCCCCGGCTTCTCGTTCCGAGCCGATATCCACTGTACCAAATGACTACTAGACAATATAAAGTGCAACATTGAGAAACTGCAGATCAGAGAAGAATGGAGGGGTTGTGTCGATGAATGCCAAGCATGGTTGATGTAATAGTTTTTTTGTTTTTTTTTTATGTTGAACTCTACTTGGTTGAGCTTGGAACTTTTCAGCACTCAGTTGTAAAAGTAGAAATATTTATAGATCATTTTCAAAATTAAATCTGTGATTAATATAACATTAAACTATTGTAAAGACGATTATTAGTTGCATATGTTTTTCAATAGCAAGTAAAATATCAGTTATGTAATGGATTTGAGAAGTATGGGAAATGACAAAACCGTCAGTTATATATGGGCAACTCGGTTCTTTGATATTTGCATCCCGAGATAAATGCATCCCTAGATAATTGCGTACATCAAATAATTTTTTGAAGCTCTTAAAAGCAACTGTTATAATTTTTGAAAAAAAAGTCTAGATAAACTTGTAATAAATTTTCTGTTTTTCAATAAAAGAGTCAAGAATTAAAAATTACATTCAACAAATTTTTTCTAATGAAGGATATTTGATATTTACAGGTTGATTTTTAAAGGTGTTAATCATTAAAACTTGGAAAATTAAAAAGAATACTTAAAAAATGATCCTGCAAAATATTATTTTAAGTATATTTTTGATTTTTGGTATATGTGTGTGTGGGGGAGGGGGGACTATCTGATCAATCCAAGATTGTGATGTTCAACACTGCAATACTTTTTATATTTGGAAAGGATATTGAATATATTTTAAAGGGAAGTGAGAGAGATGGTAATTAATAAATCCAAATCTGTAACTTTTCTCTGCATTTAACAAATACAAAGGAAAACAGTTTTTTTGTTTTTTAAAACATATTTATGAATTTGTCTTTTTAGTATTTATCAGAATTCTCTTACTTGTGATAACCATTTTTTTTTTTTTTTTGGTTGTAGTAATTTTCAAATAGATTGTGTGTGTGTGTGTGTGTGTGTGTGTGTGTGTGATGTTTTTAGAATTTACTGTATTTATAGGAGAGCAATGTTCAATACCAGAGAGAGCATTTATAAATATAGACAGTATGGAAACTTTATTTGAGGAATATTAGCTGACTTAAAAACAACGATTATTCACTAAGTTTTAAATATCACAGAAATGCATTTTTTAACCTGACAGTAGCTGTTTATTTAAGGCATTCATGTGTTTGACAGCTTAATATTTATCTAATGTTGTTCTACAGTGGCTTTAAGCATGAAAATTGTAATTGAATTTATGTGAGTGCCTTTTATATAATTTTTAAGCAATCTGTAATTTTAAGAATTAAACTAATGCTTTATTGAATTTTAAATATTTTGGACTGTAAATTTACTATAGTTTTCACTCTTATTTTCTGATAATGTCACATGGTTCACTGTATATATAAAATCAGCACACTTATCTGCCTAGAAAAATAAATTTTAAATTCTTTTAAAAATATTGGTGTGTTATTTGCATTAAACTATTCAATTTATGATTAGAAAATTTTTTTTTATTTATTGCTGGTAATACCTTTTTCTTTCAACAATTTATTGTTTTTTTTTATTTTTATATAAGTTTTGTGTCTAGTAATACTTTTTCTTTTCAAGTATCAAGATTCATTAGGATTTGTTATTAAGGGCAGGGTCCCCAAGTCCTATTCTGTTATTTAACCCATAACTGGAGGGAAGGGATGGATTAATACCTTTCCCAAGGGTACCAGTGCTTAAGTGAATGCAGGGTATTCAACTGGAATTCGAACTTGGCTCACCCATTTCTCTTTCCAAGCTGATATCCACTGCACCACAACACACATCCATCACTAAATGCTTATAGCACCTGGTATTCCCAAGCGGTCACCCATCTAAGTACTGACCAGGCTCAATGTTGCTTAACTTCGGTGATCGAGCAAGAACTGGCGTATTCAGCGTGATATGGCCATAAGCCAATTAGAACATAGATTTACTTAATAATAATATAATCAATACAGTCAACAGCCATCTATCATCCTGGGGGTAGACTTGGCTCCATTGCTATGTATGCAGCCAGTGAGATGATAACATGGCATCAATGGGTGGAGGGTTTCCTAGACTGAAGTTAACAACCTAGGCAGAAGGACCCCCCCACCGCCCAAGTAGAATCAACAATTGTGTGTACAGGGTCAAAGTGAGAATTCAAGTAGGAGGAGATTGGTAGTTGTTTGACCAGGTGAAGAATGATTTCTGCCAGGTTCACTTGTCTAAGAGATGCTATACATGGCTTTCAACCTGGATAAGTGGGGAGAACTGGTTAGATGCTCAGTAACCCTATCACTGAAACCAGTCATGAATGAGCCTCACTGAGATGAATCTATTTGTTCAGACTGAGTAAGGTACTGGTTAAACAATGTATATTTGAGCCCTTTTCCCCCCCATTGTTTAGAGTTATTTTCTAAATATCTAAAAGTCATTCTAAGAAACATCGGCAGACCTGAAGGAGACTACCACCTCCTTTAAATTTGTTGTTTTTCTTTTTTTACTTTTTTCAGCACAGTCTTATCGGTTATTACATAAAGTTTCCAATTATAAAAAAAAAAAATTTGTAAAAAATTTCAATATTTAAACAATTTGGGGTGGGGGCTTACTTTCTCATACAACGTTATAGTAAATCGATCCTCCATTTTGGAACCACTCATGTTGAGGTTGCTTTGTTTTTTTGGGACGAGTTGTTGCTCTTGTTTTAGTCTTTTTCAAATTTTTAATTCTTACGATGGCATCTTCCTCGGAAACACCAAGAACGGCTTTATTCAAAAATTTCACAAAGGATCCAGTAGTTGAATATGGGCAAGCAAAAAAGTTAATTGCATTGCACAGGATCGATTCACTATAAGGTTGTATGAAAAACTAAGCACCCCACCAAAATTGTTTAAATGTTGAAATTTTTCCAAATTTTTTTGCCAATTGAAAAAGTTTAGGGTGTAACCGACAAGACTGCGCAAAAAAAAAAAAAAAGATAAAACAAAAACTGAAAAACAACAAATTTAAAAGGTGGTGGTAGTCTTCTTCAGGTGCACCGGAACATCTCCTTGACTTATTAATCCTAACACCACACACACACAATGTTGCTGCTTCATAAGAAAGGCACCAGAAATTCTTTGGCAGCAAAACACCTTCCGTTTCTATGTGGAGGGTTAACATTCTGGGAACCCACTTTGGACAGAGTAATTAAGATACTACCATGGCACACTTGAAAATTTTCACAAGGTTTCACAATTGTGTTTCTTTTATTAGCTTTAATAGGAGCATTAATCTATTTGGCATATCCTAATTCATGTTGGCAACTGGCCTTTCATTACAGGGCATCTCACTATAGTCAGTCAGTTAAGTGGCATACGTGAAACATGCTTGGGCGATCATGTCTCGAAAGAGACATGACTGACTGGGCAGAAGATTATCCCACAGTAGGTTGCCATGGCTTTCTGCGGTAGATTGGTTGCCAGCCAAGGCTAGAGAACTGAATCTGTCCTGTTATTTAACCCATAACTGGAAGGAAGAGACGAATTAATACCTTTCCCAAGGGTATTTGCGCGTAAGTGAATGCAATGAATTCGGCTGGAATTCGAACTCGGCCCTCCGATTTCTCGTTCCAAGCCGATATCCACTGCACCACAATGCACAGCTCTACTGACCAATCTCAGTACTGTGCTTACATCAAGTCTAGCCTTTTCATAAACATTCACTAACATCCTGGAAAATATATACAGCACTTTCTTTTTCTAAAAAATAGACATTCTTTGACAGCTTTGTTTGTTTTCTAGATTTACCCAGAGGTAGACATTTTGAAACAGAACTATGGGAAAAAAAAAAAGAAAAAAAAAAAGTAACACCACAAATTTTTCTTTTACGATTCTAGATAAGAAAGGAAAAAGAAAGGAAAAAGAATTCTAACTTAATTTTAAAAAATATATTAAAATAAATATTACCATTTGACATATATAATATGGAGAAGTTTGTCATTTAACTGAGTAGAGTTATGCCGACTTCAAAGTTTCATAAAGGCATTATGGTGATGTTTTCACTCGTTAGAAAAAAAAAAGTGAAAACATCACAATAATGCCTCAAAGTTGGCATAGCTCTGCTCACTTAAGTAACAAACTTCTTCGCATTAATTCTATTAATGCTTTATCTCAATATTAAGCACTTTATGACAAAAAACAGCTTACCGAAAATGCATTTCTACCAGTAAACCTTTGAAAAAGCAGAAATCTTGGCACTAAGCATCATCACAATTTAGCACACACATATTCTTATCTCAACTGTGAATACTTAGGTCATTGGCGTAGCCCCCTTCACCCTCATCAGTACATTGGCCTTGAGAGGGAAAGTCTTTTATTGGCAGATTTGTTTGGAATTTGGTATGGAATGCTTAAGGGATCCATTCCTATCTCTTCATATCTGTACTTGTATCTGTGCAGGGCATAGTCTGGGAGAAGCTTAAACTGATTAGGGCTCTCGTTTGGAATGGGGTGGGAGGCTTGACAAAAGAAGAAATGCTGCTAAGCACAAGAAGGGATAGGAAGTTGTGAAGAGCCATGAAAGGAACACAGTACATAGATGGTGATACTCAGAATCAGAAAGAGCCAAAATGTGTGTGCGAGTTTTTATATTTCCTTTCAAATTTTTCACATACTTATCTCCCTTGCACGGACGATGTCAGATGTCCCTACTTTCAAGCCATGAAATGATATATATATAAAAAAAAAAGAAAAAAAAAACTCAAAATAATAGTAAAGAGTTAAAACTATCAATTTTATATATGCTGACATGTACATGGGTCAACTAGTTTTACTACGGCCGTCTTTTGCTAAAATTTGCCTATTTCAAAACATCTGAAAAATCTCTTCAAGTGTCAAAAATACAGAAAGACTAAAAATAGAGAAGATGAAAAAATAAAAATAGAATTGTCCATTAGTGAAATTTCCTTAAAGCAGCCAAGTGGTTTAAATCCTCGGCAGAATCACTTTGTATTTCACTGTCTTTATGTGAATTAACAATGATAAATGCGATTATCATATCTACCATAAATGTCTGTTTCTGTCTGGAACATTAATAGGAAAAAAGATCCATATTTAAACACTAAACATAAAACTTGTTAAATTGATTTTAAATATGCTAAAAGTAGATGTTTCCCCAGTATGTGCCATGGTGTCTTGGGGTGCTACAGCTAACTCCCATGAGTATCTTGAAAATACTCTAAAATTTTAATACAGTCATAGTAAATTTGGTCCAAAGAGTTTGATAGATTTACAATGTATGTAAAACTGGACTTTACATTTGTAACAGACAGTATTATGTCCAAGTTACAAAAGTTACTTTTCATATATATATATATATATATATATATATATATATAAAGAGAAAGCATAAGAAATGAGGTAAGAAAGGATGCTGATGGGTAGGAATGAAAGAGTGAAAAAGAAATATAGCAAAAATATAATTTTTTAACTGAAAAGGAAATAATATTGAAAAGGACAAACGAAATGAAAATATATATTTGAAAGTTGAAGAGAAATCAAGATAGAGAGGATAGAGAGACAGAGGGAGGGGGAACAAAGGGGGAGGTATCGAGGAAAATAAGAGGGGAACAGAGAGAAAGAGAAGGAGAAAATGAGCGAGAGCGGGAGAGAAGGTGGGAAAGATGGGTAAAAAAAAAAAAAAAAAAAAAACAGCAAAGGACATGAAAAAAGAAAAGGCATCCCTGAACTTGTTCTCTTGCAGAAGTTCCTATCGTGTCACACTGACCTGCTCCGCCATCTCTAGACACTCACAACTCGACGATGGAAGGAAGCGGGGGGGGGGGGGTGTCTTCTCAGTCAATGAAGAAATGGGAAGGGAAATCAAAAGGACAATAACCTGTGAGGAAACAGCTAATAATAACAAAATAATATTTTACAAAGGAAAAGCCGACTTGAAACAGTGGAAGGCAGGCAGTTTGTGCAACTACCACTTCACCTTACCCCACATTCATATGTACATGTGCGTGCGTGTGTGTCTTTTTATGTACGCGTGTAATTCTAACTGGAGGGAAAATACAATGTGTGGAAAACATCACTTAAAGTTTATGTGACGCATATATACACACGCACATTTTACGTGCAAACACGCATTTTGAAATATTTGTACATAACAGAAAATCTAACCAACTTACCAGCAACTAATCTTGCTTACTAACAAGACCCCCCACCAAATTCTTATTTTGCAACAAACTATAATACTATTCAGCTGAAAAACTGAATAATTACGCAGATAAAATGTCAGTGTTGATGCTAGCAATAATAAATAGAATTTTTTTCCATATATACCCATCTTCAATGTTTTCATCAAGAAAGTGAATTAAAAATGATATCTAAGAAATGTCACATGTGTATGTTTTGAAATGAACAAGAAGCATAAATAGTTTGGGGGTGGGGCCCACATTCTCTTTGCACTCAAAAACAAGAAAACAAAATTTATGCATCTGCTAACCAGATGGTTTTTTTAGCAACAGTCACTTTGTTGCACACATAATTTTTATAAATTTTACATAAGCATATTAATAAAATCTATGTAAATGAGTTTAAAACTCATTTGCACGTGCACACACAAAGACGCCCTTCAGGTTAGCTCCTGCGGAGGGGCTTTGACCTTTTCTTAGGCGCCCTATGTCCCAAAAGACAAAAATTTAGAAATAAGATTATTTTATCTTTATTCGACACCTTAATTCGGCATAATCTTTTCTTTTTTTTTTCGTATAGTCAGTCAAGTGCCATACGTGATACACTTTTTGGCGATCATGTCTCGAAAGAGACATGACTGACTGGGCAGAAGATTATCTCGCAGCAGGTTGCCATTACTTTCTGCGGTAGACTGGTTGCCGACCAAGGCTATAGAACACAATCTGTCCTGTTATTTAACCTATAACTGGAGGGGAGAGACGGATTACCTTTCCCAAGGCCAAGGGTATTTACGCGTAAGTGAATGCAAGGATTTTTTTCGAATACGCAACCGATTTCTGTAGTTCATTTATTTTGCGAGCAATTTTTATTTTCTTTAAAAAAAAAAAAAAAAAAAAAAAAAAAAAAAAATCACTATTTTATGATCCCTTCACAAAGTCACTAACGACATTAGGAAATCCGAACTATGTAATATTTCGAATACGTCACAGTATGCGTACTAGAGAAAGTTAAAAAATGAGCAACGTTCAGTTCACCGCTTAAGTTTTAATTTCGGTTTAATTTTTAGCCAATATAAATTGCAACGCAAAGTGAAATTGAAGTTAAACCTTTAAAAAAAGAATTGCTTTTAAAACTTTCCCTGTTTGATACTTAAATTGAACTTTAAATGAGTAATTAATTCATTTACAGTTTTTTAATCGTGTCTAACTAGTTACTAGTCGGTACCTCCACTCATTTTCGATAACTAACTTTTTAACTGAATTTTTTAAAATAAAAAATGTTTTCTTGAAATTTTTATTTTAGTTTAAATTGAAAGCTAAATGATTTAATTTACTATTTCCAGTAGGCAAAATACTCTGGTGTATTTCAAACAGAAATTATATTGATAGGAATATAAGCGACAGACAGATTTGTAAACAAAGGTTAATTTTTGCTTTTAAAATTCTTGCAAAAATAAAATATACATCTGTGACAAATTATTTTTGGAAAATTAGCAACTTTAATGTTAAATTAATCTGATTTACACAAGTATTATTTATAGCATGAAATTTAGAATAAAACTATTTTTTAAACACAGAGTTGACCTTTCTAACCTTTCCACCATAATTAAATGTGTTGACAGATGCAAGACAACACAAGTGTATGGCGATCACAAGTGAGATAATTGTACATTTTATTTTCCGGTGAAGGGAAGAAACCCTGAAACACATGACCTTTTAATTTACATAGAAGTTACCATACAAAAAAAAAAAAACATTAAATACACACACACACACAAAAAAAAACAAAAAAAACAATTGAAAATTATTTTAAGAATACAATGGCTAAATGATTTGTAGTAAACTTTTCAATTAGTAAATATAGTCTTCATTATGTAACCTGCCAGTCTAACGTCTACAAGAATTAGAAATATTTTTAAAATATTTTTGAAACTAATTTATAATTAAAAAATACAAAAGTGAAAACAATTCTTTGAAAATTTTATTATTAATAATTTTTTTTTTCTTCAGACTTTAATGTCTGACATTTATATTATTTATTAAAGTAATTAAAATTAAAAGCTGATCTAATTAAATAATGTAAGTTTTATTGCATTTTTTATTTTACTATTTGAACAAATTTTCAGTAAAAAGGACGACATGGTTTTAAAAAATAATACATGATTTATATTCTCCCATGAGTTCTCCGTTTAACTAATAAAACCATTTTTGCCTTCAAAATTTAATTTTTTTAAATTTCAGGAATTTACATAGGAATGGGGTGTTACAGATGTAAAATAAAGATAAAAAATAATTTCATTTGTAAATAAACCCTGAAAGTTTCATTAAAGTCCAACAATTATTTGATTTTTGTAAGAATTTCCAAATTAATGTGTTTGTCACTGGAAAAAAGTGAGTTATGTCATTTTTCATTGTAATGATTTGGTTCCTCACTAACAAAAATAAAACCAAGATTTTTACCAAAAATTCAAACATGTTAGAAAGGATTAAAAAAAATTTGAAAAATAATTAAAAAATACTTTGATCTTTACTCTTAATAATGGACATTTTGATGGAAAAAGTTAATTTTTAAGTTTGGGATCTTTTCTACAATTTTGAAATTTAAAAAAAAATTAATTTTTTGGCCATTTTTTATCAATCGACATATTTGTAAACAAAAGTTAATTCTCGCTTTTAAAAATCTTGCAAAAATAAAATATAGATCTGTGACATGTTATTGTTGGAAAATTAGCAAATTTAAAGTTAATTTGATTTACACAAGTGTTACTTGTTTATAACATGAAATTTAGAATAAAAGTATCTCTTAATCATGGAACATTGATATTTGTAACCTTTGAAGTAAGTGTTTGATGTGTGATGACATGTAGAGATAGGCTAAAACCAGAATTGACATTTGTCCAAATTTTTTTTTTCTGTAAGGGGAAACCATGAAACCAATAATATTTTAATGTAACATAGAAAATATTAAAAAAAAAAAAACTTCAAATACCCACAAAAAATTAAGAACTCTCTTGGCATGATGATTTGCATTAAATTTTTAAATTCTCGAATAGTAAATATAGTCTTCACTTATTAACCTGAAAACCTAACCATATCGAAGTTTTGAAGAATTTTAAAAATACTTTTTAAACTTTATAAATTATAATAAAAAATGAAATTTTTTGGTAGAAAATTCATTATTCATTGAAAAGTTTTGTTTTGACTATAATGTCCTATATATATATATATATATATATATATATATATATATGCACACACCCACACACACTAAAATCAATTAAAAGCTTATCAAATTCATAATGCCAGTTTTATTGAAGTTTTTCTTTTACTATATGGAGCAGGTTTGAGGAAAAAACAAACAATTGTTCAAGAAAAAAAAAAAACAATAATAGATGATTTACATTTTTCAAGGTGTCCTGCATTTAACTAATGAAAAATTTTTTAAACAAAATTTAATTTCTTCAAATTCCATGAATGTGTGTGTGTGTGTGTGTGTGTGTGTGTGTGTGTGTGTGTATATATGCGGAGTGGGGGAACTGATCAGGAAGTTCCATCCCAAACCTCATTCATCCCTCTAGTTCTCTCCTGCCATTGCCCACAGGAACCACCACTTCCAGCTATTTCAGAGCCACACATCTGACCATAATAGGCACCTATTTGCCTCTGCTCGTAATGAGTGTAAGAGGATCTTGAATGATGCTAAGCTGTTGTTTGCTGAGAGAATGAGGCAGCGCATAGCTGCTCGCAAGTTTGGCTCCAAAGACTATTGGCAGCTCTGCAAACGCGTGCTGAACAATAGCAAATTCTCCATTCCTCTCTTAATAAATTTGAGGTCCTCACAGCATCTGTGGACAAGGTAAAATGCTTTACTTGCAGATTCTCCTCCAACTTCACATTTGACTTGTCCAGAATATTCGCACCTGACTCCCCTCTGAGAACTGAGGTTCAACTGGGAGATGTTTACATAACCTTTCTGGTATCTAAGATAATTTCAAAACTTGATTCCCATAAGGTGAGCAGAAGCGATGGAATCCCAGCATTGTCTTGAAGAAATGTGCTCCTGAACTCTTGTTCTCTCTTAAACTATTCCTGTTTTCCTGCCTGCTGGAAATCCTCTTCTGTGGTTCCTGTATTTAAGAACTCAAAGGAACCCTTGGATCTCTGTAATTATTACCCTATCAGCCTCCTACCAATTTTCAGCAGTGTTTGAGTCAATCATCAATGCTGAAATAGTTCAACATCTCACCGCCCATAAACTATTCTCAACCAGAGAGTATAGCTTCCGCTTTGCCAGGTCTACTGCCAATATGCTAACAACCATCGCCGTGTATATATATATACCAGGCTCTCGATAAGTCTGGTGAAACTCGAGCTATTGCCCTAGATATCTCCAAAACATTTGTCAGGGTCTGGCATGCTGGCCTTCGGCACAAGCTACAGGGTTATAGCATCACGAGACATTTGCTTGGTTTGATCCAATCTTTCCTATCAAATCGCATAAAGAAGGTCATCTTGAACAGGTATGCCTCCACATCCTGCCACACGAACGTGGGTGTCCCCAGGGCTCTATCCTAGGCCCAACACTTTCTGATCTTCATAAATGATCTCCCTGACATGATCAAATCCCAAGTAGGCATCTACGCTGATGACACCACCATTTACTAGCAAGAAATCTGGTGAGGGGGACAAAGATAATCTCACTGATGATCTTGAGAAAGACCTCCACTCTGTGGTAGACTGGAGTAAGAAATGGCTTGCAAATTTTAATGCTTCTAAAATGAAGCTGCCATCTGTCAACCACCACAGGCCATCCCTCCTACCCACCATCTGCACAGACCAAACAAGTCTCCCTGAAAGCAACACACTGCATCTCCTTGGCCTTACCCTCTTTTCCAACCTCAAGTGGAACCATTACATTGAATCAAAACTAAATCCACTGCTAGGAAGGTTGAGTCACTGTGTTGGGCCAGGAAGTTTCTCCTGCAAAGAGTCCATCTTTCATATATACAAATCAACCATCCGACTGTGCCTTGAATAATGTTGTCATATCTGGTTGGGTGTCCCTGCTATTCATCTCAGGGTTCTCAACAGGCTCCAAAGGAAAATCTGTAATGTGATCAGTCCTGACAGCTCGACTCTAGCTACTTTCTTATTGACGAAATGTGGCTTCCCTCTGTCTCTTCCACAAACATTTTCATGGCTTCTACTTTGACGAGTTTAGTTCACCAGTGTCCCCGCCACAAGAATTTACTTAAGCACCCAGACTGGCAACAAGGTCCCATCTTTTTACAGTTAAATTGGAGTAGATAGACTGAACTATCGCCTGGTTCACACTCCACCCACGTCTATTGAACAGGTGTAGAAGCACATCCCTTGTTCCCTGTTTAGGATGTAGTTTCCGGCTTTCTCTTTTCCAATCTATTCACTCTTACGTAGCCCTCTGCACGCCAGTGGCCTCACCGCCTTGCTTGGGGTGATGTGATTAAAAAAAAAAAAGTTAAATCAACTAAATGCGGCCAGCACTTCTACTCCATCAGCTTCTTTTCTTACACTTCCTACCTGTGAAACTCCCTTCCATATACTTGCTTACCTGATGGCCACAATCTCCAAGAATTTAAAAGCAATGTCAATTTTGATCTCTTATCCACTTGACTCCAGTTGTTCTCTCGTCCTTTTCCCATCACTCCGTGTGTATCTTGTTCTTTTCCTTTCTCACTACCTTTGCAACTGTCATCACACCAATATTCCCATTCTTCTCTTGCCCTTTCTGACACCCCCTGTAACTGGTTCATCTTTCTATTTGCTCTCCTCCTGCTTAAACTTTCACTCTTCTCATATGTAGCCCCCTGCACACTAATGGCGGTACCACCTTTCTTGGGGTGAAACAATTGAAAATATATATATTTTGCTAAAATTTTTTAAAAATAATCATTTAAAACATAATTTCATTCATTTGTATGTAAGTCCTAAAAGATTCATCAAAATCTGACAATTATTTATGTTTTGAAAAAATTTCCAAATTAATGTATTTTTCACTAGAAAAAAAGAGTTACATTAAACTCTGGTAACCGGCTGATGAAAAAAAAAAAAAGATTTTTTTACCAAAATTCCAAGTGTGTTAGAAAGAGGTAAAAATTTTAAAAAGAAAATTTACTTGGATCTTTTTGTCTTAATAATAAAAACATTTTGAAGGAAAAAGATTTGTTTTTATTAACTATGCTGTTCTTTTATTAAAAGGAATTCAAGAGTTAAATAAGCCCCAAAGTAATATTACCTTAAAGGAAGACAACCACCTACTCAAAAGAAGTGCTGTAAAATTCAGCCCCCACGTACCTAGCTGTATGCACACATGTATGCAAATACAAACAGTAACACATTGCTTTTGTTATATATACACACGAGAGAGAGAGACAAAGAGAAGGGAGAGAGAGAGAGAGAGAGAGAGAGAGAGAGAGACAAAGAGAAGGAGAGAGAGAGAGAGAGAGACAAAGAGAAGGGAGAGAGAGAGAGAGAGACAAAGAGAAGGGAGAGAGAGAGAGAGAGAGACAAAGAGAAGGGAGAGAGAGAGAGAGAGAGAGACAAAGAGAAGGGAGAGAGAGAGAGAGAAGGGAGAGAGAGAGAGAGAGAAGGGAGAGAGAGAAGGGAGAGAGAGAGAGAGAGACAAAGAGAAGGAGAGAGAGAGAGAGACAAAGAGAAGGGAGAGAGAGAGAGACAAAGAGAAGGGAGAGAGAGAGAGAGACAAAGAGAAGGAGAGAGAGAGAGACAAAGAGAAGGAGAGAGAGAGAGAGACAAAGAGAAGGGAGAGAGAGAGAGAGACAAAGAGAAGGGAGAGAGAGAGAGAGACAAAGAGAAGGGAGAGAGAGAGAGAGACAAAGAGAAGGGAGAGAGAGAGAGAGAGACAAAGAGAAGGGAGAGAGAGAGAGAGAGACAAAGAGAGGGGGAGAGAGAGAGAGACAAAGAGAAGGGAGAGAGAGAGAGAGAGACAAAGAGAAGGGAGAGAGAGAGAGAGACAAAGAGAAGGGAGAGAGAGAGAGAGACAAAGAGAAGGGAGAGAGAGACAGTGAGAAGGGAGAGAGAGACAAAGAGAAGGGAGAGAGAGAGAGAGACAAAGAGAAGGAGAGAGAGAGACAAAGAGAAGGGAGAGAGAGAGAGAGAAAGAGAAGGAGAGAGAGAGAGAGACAAAGAGAAGGGAGAGAGAGAGAGAGACAGAGAAGGGAGAGAGAGAGAGAGACAAAGAGAAGGGAGAGAGAGAGAGAGACAAAGAGAAGGGAGAGAGAGAGAGAGACAAAGAGAAGGAGAGAGAGAGAGAGACAAAGAGAAGGGAGAGAGAGAGAGAGAGACAAAGAGAAGGAGAGAGAGAGAGACAAAGAGAAGGGAGAGAGAGAGAGACAAAGAGAAGGGAGAGAGAGAGAGACAAAGAGAAGGGAGAGAGAGAGAGAGACAAAGAGAAGGGAGAGAGAGAGAGAGACAAAGAGAAGGGAGAGAGAGAGAGAGACAAAAAGAGAAGGGGAGAGAGAGAGAGAGACAAAGAGAAGGGAGAGAGAGAGAGAGACAAAGAGAACGGAGAGAGAGACAAAGAGAACGGAGAGAGAGACAAAGAGAACGGAGAGAGAGAGAGAGACAAAGAGAACGGAGAGAGAGAGAGAGACAAAGAGAAGGGAGAGAGAGAGAGAGACAAAGAGAAGGAGAGAGAGAGAGAGACAAAGAGAAGGGAGAGAGAGAGAGAGACAAAGAGAAGGGAGAGAGACAAAGAGAAGGAGAGAGACAAAGAGAACGGAGAGAGACAAAGAGAACGGAGAGAGACAAAGAGAACGGAGAGAGACAAAGAGAACGGAGAGAGACAAAGAGAACGGAGAGAGACAAAGAGAACGGAGAGAGACAAAGAGAACGGAGAGAGACAAAGAGAACGGAGAGAGACAAAGAGAACGGAGAGAGACAAAGAGAACGGAGAGAGACAAAGAGAACGGAGAGAGACAAAGAGAACGGAGAGAGACAAAGAGAATTGAGAGAGACAAAGAGAACGGAGAGAGACAAAGAGAACGGAGAGAGACAAAGAGAACGGAGAGAGACAAAGAGAACGGAGAGAGACAAAGAGAACGGAGAGAGACAAAGAGAACGGAGAGAGACAAAGAGAACGGAGAGAGACAAAGAGAACGGAGAGAGACAAAGAGAACGGAGAGAGACAAAGAGAACGGAGAGAGAGACACAAAGAGAAGGGGAGAGAGAGACACAAAGAGAAGGGGGAGAGAGAGACACAAAGAGAAGGGGGAGAGAGAGACACAAAGAGAAGGGGGAGAGAGAGACAAAGAGAAGGGGGGAGAGAGAGACAAAGAGAAGGGAGAGACAAAGAGAAGGGAGAGACAAAGAGAAGGGAGAGACAAAGAGAAGGGAGAGAGACAAAGAGAAGGGAGACACAAAGAGAAGGGAGACACAAAGAGAAGGGAGACACAAAGAGAAGGGAGATGATGTTCGGGTTTTCAATTTATGGGGTGATCAAAGAAGTTGCTTTAATGCTTTGGGTCCCCCCCCCCCAAAAAAAAGATCACATCCCTAAAAAATGACATGCCCATCTGTATCTAACATGTCCACATACAAGTTTGTTGAGAACCAGTCAAGATTGAACCCACAAGTAATGACCTACAGCAAGAGACACCCAATAACATCTTATATGCATTTATGAGTGCACCAATTACACATAGATAAAAAATGTCATCTAAGAATTTCCATCATCGTTAGAAAATGCAAGGGTTTAACACAAACAATAATTTGCTTCCCATTCATATTACTGATGAATGAGGATGCAATATTTGAAAACAAAGAATAAGGAAAGATCATTCTAGTTCCTCAACTTATCAGCCTCCAGATGTTGGCTTCGTAGCTTGATTGCATTCACTTAGCCTCGCCACCTGCCTGCACTGGTCCTTTTCTCCTACATTTTCCCCCTTGGCAGCTGACTCATCAGAATCCCTAAAGTACTTGACCAGGTCACCAAGACCCAACTTCAACTGACAAGTAAAGTACTTGTGGCAGGCCCAAAGTCAGGGGAGATAACTTTTGTTGAAATTGATGCCAGAAATAGTGTGAGTTTGATGTAGGTGCAATAAATTAACAAAAATTGACTTTTGTAGATTTGGAATTGGCAGTTGTTTTTTCTGGATTTTTAAAAAATCTTTTATCCTTGTGAAGACAGCAAACAAGGTCTATATATATATATATATATATATATATATATATAAAAAAAAATCACCAAGCCAAAAATTAATTTGAATTCTTCCAGATCAGATAATTTAACAGAAAAAAAAAATTTAATTCATAAAAATCAGACAGGTGATTATAATGGTGATTCCTAGAGAGAATAAATCAAAGACAAGCAAACAATTCTTGAAATAAAAAACAAAGTTAATAAATTTTGACATTAAAAAAAAAAAAAAAATTGAATTAATTTAATATCTTGATCCTTTCAGGAACGAATACAGTCAGACACACTTTGCTGTGTTTATGATGCTGCATAAGGCCCTAAATTCAAACAATCCAGTTAGATATAAAAGTAATTCCTACATCAATGCTTTTCACTAGTGGAAGTATTAGTCATTAATAAATACTAATTACTAAACATTTTGTTTCAGAGTCAAATCTTTGTTTTGAACTGTGTGATCATTCCCAAATTGAATGTCATTTTCATCGAATAAATGACGACATTTACAAATTTTCTGCGCATTAAGAAAATGTGACAAAAGAATTATTACATACATTTTAGAAAATAGTTTTCAGTGCGGGCCAAAACAGAAAAAAAGAAAGAATAAATAAAATAAGAAATAAAAAAAAAATAAATAAATAAAAACAATAGCGTTCAGAAATTAAGTGAAAAAAATAAATCCTCATACATTTCAGATACTCATAGGAAAGGAATGAATTTGCAACAAGATACCCTGGAAAAGTAACTAGAAATAAGATATTCGGATAGAAAGGGAAAAGCTAAATATAATTTCTTTTACAAGAGAAATGAGTAAAGCAGTTAATAACAACCAGAGGATAGAATCTGATGTGAAAAACTATACATATGAGGAACAAAATGCTATGAAAGATGACAAACAAGTTAGCATGAAAATATAATTCAAGTGGACATATAGCTTAATAAGAAATGAATCAGCCACAGAATGTGGGTGGGGGTGAGAGTAGACAGCAATACTGCAGAAGAGGTAATGAGCCCGTTGTGTGTGTGTGTGACAAACAGTAGAAATTGTAGCCAAGAGCTTATTAAATAAATCTGATGGGTACACAAGAAACTGATATATAGTTGAAAAAGTAAAGAGTTTATCTTAGTCAATGTGATGAGGGTGCATCATGACTGATGCTGGAAAACAGAAAAGGTGATTGGGGTGCATCATATGAAAGAATGAATTAATAAAACAATTGGTGATTTACAATCATAATTGCTGTAATAACAAAAAGTGATCAGTTTGGAGTTTATACTTTGCATGTTCTTCCCAAAACTGTTTTAATGTCTTGCTATATACTGAACTAAAAACCAACTAGTAGTCCCTTTTCAGATCATATAGCTTATCTATAGGGAAAAAAAGTTTCATGCCTGCATAAAATGAGCATGTTAAAAGAGAAAAAATGAAAGGTACTGAACTATATATATATTTTTAATACAAAAGACAGAAGAAATCTAGGGAAGTAAGGGAAGCAACTGTCCAGAGATGACAGTCCTAGTTCATGAGAATAGGACTTGAAATTTTCATGATTGTCCTGACTTACAATTAAATTAACAAACCAAATGAAAAAAAAATAAAAATAAAAATTTAAATTTCCAGTTTGAATTAAATTTATAAGTTTCAAGCAAATGTACCATATTTTAATAAACGGTTTAGCATTTAAAGTAACGCTTTATGATTAAGAAGCGGAAAAACATTGTATTTTAAGATAGAGTTAAATATTATCTGATTTAAGTAGTACATTGTCTGTATATTGAGATTAGAAATTGTATATTAAAAAAATAAAATAAAAGGTAGAGAGAAAAAAATATTCCACTCTTATGAGGGAGTGGGGGGGTTATAAAAAAAACAAAACATTTCTTTCATACCAAGGAATTGCAAACAGAATACATTCCTTACTACTATTGCCAAAAAACAATAGGTATAAATGCAAGAGTAACAATTAAAACAAAAATCATTAAACCAAGAAATGGAAAATAAATAGCCTGCAACAAAAAAAAAAAGATGAGTGGAATGGAAAGAGGGGAGTCTTCCGCTAAAAGCAGAATTATTTATATTTGTAATGGGCGCTACTACCTACCAAATAATCACTAAATGGCACTTGCAAACCTCATGCATTACTGCACTCTGTACCGATAAAGTTGCAGCTCGGTTAGCAAGTGTCTTTTTTATAATTTCCATTTCTCTTGTAACTCATTATCCTGCCACTATGACCATTGCTACTGATACCTTCTAGTTGGCCCTACCGCCTATCACTCAATACTTTGTGCTGCTGCTACTACCTCAACACTGCAACTATTACAACTGCTACTATCTCAGTAACTCCCCCTCGCCCTCCACTTTATTACTTCATTTGCCCCCCCTTCTACGACCCTTGGTGATTACAGCACTTTTACTTCTGCTACCAACTTTCTCTAATGTAGGTCAGATCTTTGAGATAAAGCAAGCTCCACACCAATCCAAGGAATAAATTAACAGAGTAACCAGCCAATCACAAACAGTACAGCTTTTTCGGATTTTTATGCCATTCTTGGATGTTGTGGCCTGTCTATTTTTCCCCCCTCCCCCTCCTGTTTTGCTGCTACCTCAACAAGGCAAAAAGTGTTCACTGTTTCCAGAAATGCGCGCACACACACACACACACACAATGAAGAGGAGAAGTAAGAGGGAGAGTACAGTAAACAATGTATTAATGATGACATCATCATCATCATCACCACCACCACCACAGGGAGACTAGCAAGTGCCTATGTGTTTTGCAATAACAGAATCAAATATACCCACGAAAGAATGTAACAAGCATTTTTCATTTAAAAGATTTAATAAAATAAACTCCACTAGCAACAGCCACCTAAAGGAAGAAAGAACGCTGCTTTATTGGGACTGAAAGCGTTGTATGTAAAATGACGCATTTGACATTTTATTGCTACTATTTTTTCCCCCCTTAATATAAGGATGTTCTAAAAAAATGTTAATGTAACCAAAAGACTCTTAGGAAGAAAAAAAAAGAAATAGTGGGCTGAACTGAGAACTTTTTAACACCTGAATATGGAAGGATTGTTCCTATTTTATTATGTTGGCATGGCAGTAGAGGTTGAACCTTCCTGCCAATAAACTATATTTTTCTTGGCATATTACAAACAGCAGCAGTCTGGCAAAATAGTGTCTGACATGAAAGAGAATATGAAACTGAGGTGCATCTTATTTTTTCATGCAGAAAGAATTGCACCAGTTGACATTCAAAGGTCTATGGCAACCAAATAGTAAATGTGAACACACAGGTGGTGGGTAATGTGTTTCAACAGTAGTAACAGCAATGTGTGTGTGTGTGTGTGTGTGTGAAAAGGCAAGTTGTGTCCTCTGATGCTAATTTTTACAGGCATTGTATGCAGCCTCATGTTCACCCTTGGCAAAAATGTATCCCACATGGTAGTGGCAATGTGGATAGATAGGGTTTTGTAACTGAAAACTTCCTCTCTCTCTGATGTTGATATTGTACTCACTGAAGTTGTTGCAATTTTTTTTTTTTTTTATAATCATATCACCCCAAGCAAGGCATCTTACTGCCACTGTTCTGCAGGGGGTTACATAGGAGGAAAGTTATGAGAGAGTGACAGGTTATAAGGAGTGTCAGGAAGTGGGCAAAAGAAGGATGAGAATACTGATGAGAGTGGAGTGGACATGAAAGGAGCATGACAGAGAGGATGCAAGTTAGTGAGATAGGAGATAATGACATTACATTTAAATTCTTAGAGATTGTAGCTGTCGGGTAAGCAAGTAAACAGAAGAGAATTCCACAGGCGGGAATCGCGAGAAAAGCTACTGGAGCAGAATTTGCATTTACATTTTATTGGTTTCACAGTAAAAGGGTGAGGCCTAATTGCTAATCTTGTGGCTCAAATAAATTCACATATTGGGGGAACCAGTGAGCTAAGTTCATCGGAGCAGAAAGTATTTGTAAAAGAGACACAGAGAAGCCACATTTCACTGGTGAGAAAGTGACTGTATCTGAGCTGAATTTTATCAAAATAAGAGAATTTACTTTTAGAGCAGTGTGTGTGTGTGTGTGTGTGTGTGTGTGTGTGTGTGTGTGTGTGTGTGTGTACATGAATTTAAATGTATAGAATTTTGCACTTCAGCTATTCTGAAAAGAGATCATTGCAAGTTTGGTTTAATCGTAGCACAGAGAAATGCAGATTACAAAATCATTTTATTCATAATTTGAATTTTAAAAAATTATTGTTCACCCAATACAAGACCTAAGAGCCACTCATGGTAGAAGGTTACTGAATGAGATATGTCAGAATAATAGATTACAAGCATATATAGAATAAATAACAGTGATCCTTGTCTTGGAGAGATTAAGATTGTAGTGTTGGTGGGGGGGAGTATCCGCTCAGGAGTCAGTTTCACAAAGTAGAAGCTCTTGAGAAAGAAAAAAAAATTATTTACATGGAACTTCCTTCCTTAAAAATGGAATATCAAGGGAACGAGAATGATTCACCCCTGTGTATATTGCTTGGCGGGACTTAGCCATAAGAACTCTTAAGACTAAGGAATGTAGCTCATCAGAATATTTTTCTATGGAAATATCAGTAGAGTAGCAAGAGGAACTGTTCAGCTGTTCTGCACTATCCATGTGATGTACAGCCATTAATAAGATGGCCAAAATTTAAATACATAAACAGAACCCTTCAAGTTCAAAGCCAAACACATCACCAGCAGACTAAGAAAAAATAGTTAGCAGTAGCATCAAGTGACGGTCTGTTAAAGTTTTACAACAGAAACATCAAGAAAACCCAATACCAATAATCAGAAAGAGAAATTTAAAAAATTTCTGGAGAAGCGTGTAAGAAGAAAACATACGATATATTGAAAGCAGGTGGAAACAGTGACGTACTTAACAAGTTTGTGTGAATGGATAGCAAACGAATGACAAAGGGATAGTAAAAGATCAAAAATTACTAAAACCAAAATGCAGCAAATTGCAGAGGCATGAACACCATATATCCTGAAAGGACAGACAAGAATAATAGCAAAATGCAAAAGGAAAAAACAAACTAGATTTGAAACTGTTAAACTTGTAATACTTATTGTGTCGGTAATGTTTGCATTAATTTGTAACCACTACAAATGATAGCATTTGAATGTTGCCCAAACAAATTTTACATAATAGCAAAATTCAGTCATTAAAATCAATTTCTCCTTTTAACCCTCAATATGGTTATTTTCATTCATAACCCTGTCAAAAACCTTTCTCCAAAACAAACACTCACCAAACAGATTAACAAGTTATAAAATGGAGACAAAAATATTGTTTGTAAGTTTCCTAGCAAAACACAGACATGTATTATGATCAACTATTTTAATTCATCCTTTGAAAACACCAAAAGACAAATAGAAGCCATAGCTCTGTATCCCCAGAACTCTCCTACTCTACCATATGGTGGCTGTGGACGTCTCTTCTGATCCAACATGGGACCCATTTCACACAGGAAATATTGATTAGCACCCCAATACTCGGCAAGAAGTTCCGCCAACAAAAACAACGATGATACATGAGAAGACAAATAGAAAAGAATGTAGAGATCAAAGAAAAGCAAGAGCTCTCCAACTCCTGAACTCATCTACCCTGCCAGGACTGTGGACATCTCTTCAGATTCAACATAGGACTCATTTCACACAGAAGGAAATATTGATTAGCACCCCAATACTTGGCAAGAAGTTCCGCCAACAAAAACAATTATGATATATAAGAAGACAAATAGAAGGAATGAAGAGATCACAAAGAAAAGTGAGATCTTTCTATCCTCTGAACTCTTCTACCCTACATGTGGACATCTCTTCAGATCCAACATGGGACTCATTTCACACGGAAGGAAATGTCAATGGGCACCCCCAATAGTCAGCGACAAGTTCTGCCAATGACAACAATGATTTGAATTCATCTTACATTCAACATATTCAGTCACACATTAAATACAGTAGCAAGAATAAGCAGTTATCAAAATTTCCATGTGTGCTTTCAGATTAAATGAAAGTGTTGATGAAGTTGTTTATTAAATTCTGCTCATATCATGGGATGCATAAACAGCTAATATTTAAATAAAAGATCTAAGTGCATATCATTAGAATTTTACAAACCTGGTAGTTATTAACAGAAAAACTGCAAAATGGAAAAAAGAAATTATTGACAGCTGTCAGCTCAAAGAATCTTGCATGGTATGCACTAATGTCAGTTTTGCACTAACTAATGGAAAAAAAAAAAAAAAAAAAAAAAGATTGATCAAGAAGATTGTTAACACCTTGTTTGGGATACAAATCCTCCAGTTATTTCCAAGGTTTTGGTACTGACATGCTGAAAGGTTAAACAGTGAGGAAATAATAATGGTGACATTAAGGAAGATTAATAGAAACCAATCTCTGTATATATCAGAGTCTCTCAAGGAATAGTTCCCCACAGCTTCCTGTTGAGTTTTAGTTCTTGGCAATACTCGCTTTATGATTCCCATTCCATCTCTGATGAAGAAGCATGCACCAGAGTAAAACTAACAAATTCAATACTAATTTTAAGACTACCAACTGACATAATGATATCCCCCCCATCTAAGACAATGACACAAAATCAATATCAAACTTTAAAACCCACCAATCAAACAGACTTTAGCAGACACAATAATTATAATGAAATATCATTTTTATTCCTGTTATCCAAATTTTCAATGTTTTATTCTTTGCATAAATTTAATTTGTATTCATAAAAAAATGGGGGAAAAGATAAGCCAGTGTTAAAGTTTTTGGCAATGTGTGGTAAGTTTGCTTTGTGTTGCCATGGATATCAACTTGGAATGATAAATCAGAGGGCCGAGTTTGAATTCCACTTGAATTTGTTGCACTTATGTGCAAATGCCCTTGGGAAAGGTATTAATCTATCTCTTCCCTCCAGTTATAGGTTAAATAACTGGACAGATTGAATTCTATAGACTTGGCTGGCAACCAGTCTACTGCAGAAAGTAATGGCAACCTACTGCGGGATAATCTTCTGCCCAATCAGTCATGTCTCTTTAGAGACATGATCGCCCAAGTGTGTATCACATATGGTACTTAACTGACTGTGGTAAGTTTATAATTCCAATGTTTAATAAAAGAATTGTTAAGGTTACCTTCTGAAAAGGAAATATCTAATCCCAAAATCAGTTGAGATTTCTGAAGAACGGGTCTTTAAGACTCTTAGGAAAAAATAAAAAAGAAACTGTCATATTTGTTAATAAACATCATATGATTCAATCGTAAAAAAACATTTTCAAATGAAGATTTTTTTTTTTGCTGCAGAAAGTTTTGATCTTCCTTTCTTATTAAAAAAAAGAAAAAAAAAAAGGCAATCAAATTGTTACATTATACTGACCCCCAATTATTATATCTGTCTGTAATCATTCCATCAATTATAAGAGAAGAAAGCATTTTGTCTCCATTTTCTAAACTTACAATTAAAAAAAAAAAAAGTTTTAGTTTTATGGTCCACTCAGCAAACATTGTTTCAATGGAAATTTGTGACAGACAGACAAAAAAAAATTTCAGTGACAGATGCTTTTAAGGCTCCAGAAGATGAAAAGTCATGATTACAAAAAAAAAAAAAAGAAAAGAAAAAAAAAGAAAAAAAAGACAAAAAATAGAAAAAGAAAAAAGTTGACTTTCTCTACAGACACCTTGGTATTAGAATATGATTGTAAACCACAGCAAAACATTAGAATTCATTTATACTGTTATCTTTGTTCCTGTTGTTTCCATAATCATGTTTTGATTAGCTATTTGCTTTCAGTGGGAGACATGTTTAATATAAACATGTCAAATCTTCCACCTGCAACAAGGTACATAAACAATGACTCAGAGACATCTACAAAATAATTAGCACTCAAATACCCTAGTTTCTTTCTTCACTTTTTCTTTGTTCACAGAATTCTCTGCATCATGGATGATTCCACTCAAATGCTGCTATAGTCAAACTAAATAATACAAAACAACTAGAGCTGTGATTGCTTACTAGAGTGAAAGCGAAAGTAAGTGTTCAATTCTATTTGACTGAACAAGATGAAACGTTTAGCACAAAGGTGAAAAGCGAGCTCTACCTTTCATTATCCTGAAATTCTCCTTCCTGTCTGTATATAGAAACAGTAGTTTAAATTATGTAATATCAGTTCTACTCTAAGGCAGTGAATGTTGGAGGATCTCCTCACAGATGAAGAGAAACGAAGCAATAGAAATGTGGTTCTATAGAAGATACGATTTATATGTGACACTGTAAATAATACATCTATAATCTAATTTTGATCTGATGTTTGATCTATATATTCTGAACATTACATTTTGGTCAGCACCCTAATTCAGTTTTGATATTACTTTTAGAAGCTACAAGGCCTTTTGGTAACCAATGCACACCTTGAAGTTAAGTTTGCTATCTAGTATGATTTCCAGATATTTTATTTGTTGGACTATGAGAATTAAGTGCCCATTTCATCTTAATTCTGGATCAAGGTGGTAGGCTCATTTTTGGAGAAACAGAATCCATTTTCAATTGTCCATAGAGCTACCTTGTTTATTGCGACCGCTGTTACCTTATCAGGATCTTGATTTGTTCTTGTGCTTCATCAATTCAAAGTCCAAGTGAAGGAATGGATGTTGGTTTATTTCTATAGATATACTGAGGTTCATGTGTTTTTTTGGTATACTACGTTATTTGGCTTGGATTGTAGTTTTAGGACATATTGTGGGGATAATTTTTCCCATCTCAGAGATAGAAGTTGTTTATTGGTTTCTACAGTGTTTTGCATAGACGAGACCCAGAAGGCACTGAGACTTAATCTCAGTCCTTGATTTTATATTGTTTGTTGTTTTTAAAGAGAGGATTAATGTGTGGTACTATAAATGATGCATCCATAGTCTATTTTTGATCTGATGTATGACCTATATATTCCGAACATCATTTTTTGGTTAGAACCTTAATTCAGTTTTCATATTAATTTTAGAAGCTTCAAAGACTTTTGGCATTTTTGTTTAAGGTAATCAATGCATACCTTGGAGTTAAATTTGTTGTTTAACATGATTCTTAAATATTTTATTTGTTGGACTATGGCAATTAAGCGTCCAATTAATTTTAAGGGAATAGACTCATATTTTACAGAAATGCATACAGTTTTTGTTTTGGAGAAACAGATTCAATTTCATTTGTCCATATCTTTCAAGAGAAGGCATGTTTGAGGATGAGTATGATATTGAGATATTATCTACATATAGGTTTTGTTTTTTTTCAATTCCTGTATTAAAATAAATAGCATTAAAATCATTAACTGATAAAATGCTACCTTGAGGTACTTCTGCCATTGTGTGTCTGATGTTTTGTTTCATATCGCATTTGAATGTTCAGTTTGATAGGAAGTTTTTGGATGATTATAGCCATTCTTCCTTTTATTCCCATCTTGTAAATGTCTTTTAGGATACCATATTTCCATCTGTCATAAGTGTTTTCAAAATCAAAAATATTGAACAAAGTCATCATGAATAAAGGATTCTAGCCATACAAGTTGATTATATGTTCCTTGGTTTTTCTAGAATCCACTTTGGTAGCTAGACAAGAGATTGTTTCTTTCCAGGTACCACATTAGTTGAGTCCTTACCATTCTCACCATCATCTTGCAAATGCAATTTGTTAGTGCTATAGGCTGGTAGTTTGTTGGGTTGGAATGGTCTTTGCAGGACTTAGGAATTGGAATGAATACAAACTGAAGACACTATTTTGGAAATTTGTTTGAACATCATTGAAATTCTGGAAAAGTATTAAGAGAGATTTTTCTGGCGGGTGTTTTAAAAATTGGTAATAAATTTCATCTGGACTGAGTTGCAGAGTTTTTACTTTTGTTTATGGAGTCTTTAATTCCATCATAGTAAAGAGAATATTGTTCTTTATTGTTTCAAGTGAATGTAAGTGTTTTTTGTTCAATAACGTTTTCATATTTTTTAAATTTGGAGTATAGTGATTTTTTTGAGTTTCTTTGAAATTCTGTTGTTTTTAGATTGGCTATTTCTGTTTTTCCAGTGCATTTATCTCCATTTAATTTGGTTAAGTGGACTGTTGCAGTTTGTTATGTTTTCCCATTAATTTTCATCATTAAAGCCCATGTCTTATTTATTGGGGTTTTGTTGTTTAGTCTGGAGACGTAGTTTTGACAAGATTCTCGTTAGAATATTTTAATTATACAGCTGCTTTTATTTAATGTTGCATGTAGTTTTGTAGGTTGGTTGTGGTTGATTTGTATAAGAATATCTTTAGCATTTATCCTGGTTTCAATGGCTTCTCTGTATTCAGCTGTAAGCTAGGGTTTCGATTTGGTATGTGGTTTAAAAGAAGTTTTGGGTATTGTTTGTCTTGCTATCTGTGTTAGTATGTTTGTAAAAGAGAATATTGGTTCTGGTTCATCAAGAATTTCCATGTTGATTTAAGATAAGCACAGTTCATTGAATTTTAGCCAGTTAGTTTTGTGTAGTTACCATTTTGGATTCCTTTCTTCGGGCATGGGCTTGCTTATATTTAGAAAAAAAATAGGTGAAACAACATTAGTCATAAACTTTTAACCAAAAGTCCATAACAATTAATGGGGAGCATATGGTTAAGTCAATAGCTGATGTTGAACCAGTGCATGGGTGTAGGCATGTGTGCATTTGGTTATTAAGGATACATAAAGTTAAGCAAAAAACGGTCATCATAAAAGCAGAAAAAAATACTCACTTTAGAAAAAAAAATATGTAGGTCTAAGCATTCATCAGCAAAAGCCACCTTACACACAATTGTTCATGCAAGTTCACCAGGTTCCTTGGTAGTGAATGAATATGGCATTCAACAGAGTTCTCGTTAAGCATATCAATTGAGACAGGTTGTTCTGAAAACCTTATCAGCAACAAAATTAGAAAACTAGATTATATGTGGCTTGTTATTTAATTCATTTTAAATTCATAGCATCTGCTCTGTAAAATTCTTGGGAGGGAACAAAGATAAAGTTTGCTATTTTGAATGACCTGAGCGCCTACTTGGGTTTCAAAGATCGGCTAGTAGCACCCATTACCCCCTTGTTGACTCCCATGAGACATGTGTACATGAGGTGCAGTTCTTAATTGTCAAAATTTGAACCTTTAGGGACAAGGTCAAATTAGACGGCTAAATAATACTGAGGAAATGC
This sequence comes from Ascarosepion bandense, assembly GCA_037127315.1. Lineage (NCBI taxonomy): Eukaryota > Metazoa > Mollusca > Cephalopoda > Sepiida > Sepiidae > Ascarosepion > Ascarosepion bandense. The sequence goes on along the minus strand of JBBBDQ010001033.1, from coordinate 6,253,318 downwards.
TATCTCTTTGGTGTCTAGCATCTTTTATGGCAATTCCGAAGCAGAATTTAGTGGCATAACAGAAACTGAGAATTTTGAGATTAATACATTTGCCAAGTCTGGTAGAAGAATTCTAGTTCAGCTGTTGCAAGATGAAGTAATAAAGATCCCTTAGATCATTACAAAAAAACAAATTCTGAAGATTTTTCCCTGACTGGGAATCCCAATGCAACAATATCTGAACCCAATGAGCCTTTTATTTATTTATTTTTTTTAGAAAAAAAAAAAAAAAAAAAAATCAAGAGTAGAATTGTCTTTTATGATACAATACACAATTTAGCTAATAAATGAAGGATCAAAGGTCACAGGAAGCTAGTTCAAGATATGACATGAATGCATGAATAAAAGAATTTCTAAAAATAAACTTTTGCTTCAATATATATATATAAATGCATTTGTCATTTTGTAGTCTTATGATAAAAGTTTTATAGAAAAAGAATTTTTCAACAATCTTTATCAATAGACTGAATGTTATACAAAGAAAATTTCAGATCAAACTCCAACTAATAAATTAACTATCAACTTAAAAATATACTGATTTACTCATAATATAAAGTTACTATAAAAATAAAAAATATAAATAAAAATATCAAAATAAATGGACATGCTTTGTTCCATATTATCAAAACATCCATTTTGCTTCTATGATTTTTCTCCTTTTAGCAATTTATTTCTTCATACTCAGTTAAGTGCCACACCTGACACATGCTTGGGCAATCATGTCTCAAAAGACATGACTGACTGGGCAGAAGATTTTCTCGCAGTAGGTTACCATTACTTTTTGTGGTAGACTGGTTGCCAACCAAGGCTATAGAACATGGTTTATCTTACTATTTAACCCATAGCTGGAGGGAGAAGCGACGACTCATACCCTTCCCAAGGGTATTTGTGCATACGCGAATACAACGAATTCAACTGGAATTCAAACTTGGCTCACTAATTTCTCATTCCAAGCCAATATCCTCTGCACCACAACGCACATTCTTGTAAGGTTTCTAAAATAAGAACATATGCTGACCAGTTGGTGATGCAATACAAACTGGAAAGCCGAGAGTAAACATCAATCTTTTGAACAGGAGTTTATCCCTGGTTTCTTGTTAAGGTTCCCGGTTCCTTCTAAATTCTACTCCTGCTCGATACTTCTAATGTCTCGACCTAATTCTGCCTCTGATTTGGAGTTTGAAAGTTTTGAGGAACTGTCTTTTAATTGCTATTGTCCCTCGTGTCGTAGCACCTGTTAGGTCCCAGTTATGGGTAAATAGTGCATCCCTCTCCATCCAAACAAAAATTTCTATGAAAGTATAAAACTACATTTTTATAGTAAAATGACTAGCAATACATTTTATCTAAAGTTGAAGGCATGCAACTGCATTGAAAATATTTTGATTTAAGCATTATATAACCCACAAAATTATGATAAAAAAAGCAACCAAACAATTAATACAAAAGAAGTATTCCATGACATTAATCCATATAATATCTGACAATTTCATAAAGAAATCAAACTGTATTTCAAAATATAACTTCAACAAAACTATAACATAAAACATACATATTACCGCCTCTGGTAATTATGACCACACAAACATGTATATACACAAAAACTGACTATCATTTACCATGTACTCAATTATGAAAAGAGAATAACATTTTTATTACTTCATTAGCATTAAATGACCCATAAGGAATTGATATGCCATTAAACAAACTTACTGATTTCTGTACTATTATTGGGTTTCTGGTTCTTTCTAAAGACTTCCCCTCTCTTCCCAGTAGCCCCTTGTGTCTGAAGTCAGTCAGTTAAGAGTCATATGTGATATATGCTTGGGCAATCATGTCTCTTTAGAGATATGACTTACTGGGCAGAAGATTATCCCGCAGTAGGTTGCCATTACTTTCTACGATAGACTGGTTGCCAGCTAAGGCTATAGAACCCAATCTGTCCTGTTATTTAACCCATAACTGGAGAGAATAGACAAATTAATACCTTTCCCAAAACTTCTAATTGGGAATCCTGGTGCAATAATATCTGAACTCAATGATCCTTCTATTCCCGATTCTGATAACCCTGTAACTTTTAGACACATGTGCCACAGTACAAATAAATTTAATTTCTAGGTTTTGTAAATAAAATTTTGAAGCAGAAATAAATTTCTAACTGGAGTCTTCATCCGATTTAAAATTCTAAATGCACCACTAAAATATTATTATAGTTTCTCTCAATTTATTCTTCAGGATGTTGGGGGAAAATGTGTTGCTATTGTTTATTTCTATCTTGAGATAGAGTGGAGTGTTTCATATTTCACCAGTTTCAATTTATGTAGTGTTGACACTCCAAAAAGCATAACACTATCAAGGTATAAGACTGCAGATAAATAAAGCTGGAAATTTGGATTGATTTTAAAATATATCAATAAATTTCAGTAACAGCTTGTTAGTAAACAAAAGAGCCAAGTAAAAAAAACAGCCTTCATAAATAACCAAACAACAGCCATGAAAACTAATCCCGTTTTGTCCACGACTGAAATTTGTCCAGAGAATCTTTCAAATTGTTTGCATACAGCATTAATTAAAACATTGACAATAGCGATTCATTTTTAAACTCTTAAAACTTGTTTCATAACATCAAAGGGATTTAGAGACGAAAACTAAGTTTAAATAAAAAGACACATTTAAATCTCAGAAATACCTTAAGATAGTATGGATAAAAATGGATTGACCTGTTTAAGATTTATTTGGAAATATTTATTCAGTACAAGGGGTAAAAGTAGAGTAGGTCTCAACAAACTAATTTCAGTCACAAGGAGAAAGAGGAGAAAAAGAGGAGAAAGAGGAGAAAAAGAGGAGAAAGAGGAGAAAAAGAGGAGAAAGAGGAGAAAAAGAGGAGAAAGAGGAGAAAAAGAGGAGAAAGAGGAGAAAAGAGAAAGAGAAAAAGAGGAGAAAGAGAAAAAGAGGAGAAAGAGAAAAAGAGGAGGAGAGGGGGAGAAAAAGAGGAGGAGAGGGGGAGAAAAAGAGGAGGAGAGGGGGAGGAAAAGAGGAGGAGAGGGGGAGGAAAAGAGGAGGAGAGGGGGAGAAAAGAGGAGGAGAGGGGGAGAAAAGAGGAGGAGAGGGGGAGAAAAGGAGGAGGAGAGGGGGAGAAAAAGAGGAGGAGAGGGGGAGAAAAAGAGGAGGAGAGGGGGAGAAAAAGAGGAGGAGGAGAGGGGGAGAAAAAGAGGAGGAGAGGAGGAGAAAAAGAGGAGAAGGAGAAAAAGAGGAGAAGAGGAGGAGGAGAAAAAGACAAGAGAAAAAGAGAAAAAAAGAGAGAAAAAAATTCAATAAATATTGACAATTTAACAGACAATGTCTTCCAAGGAAGGAATTGAATTTATTTGCATTTTGTTTTTGTGGAAGCAGATTCAGTGTTAATGTGAAGTTAATTATATATCCAAAACAATGGATGCTTGAAGCATAACATTGCACATCTTCATAGAAACAGTCAACCAATTCCAACTGAAAATTGGATTTCTACTCTGCTCAGATTCTTAGATATTTTTCAGAAGGATTTTTATTTTTTATTTTTGTAAAAACGATTTCCTGTGAAAGAAAGCTAATGCATAAATTTAGTCAGATCTGAATTTTGTGAATGGAAAGTTGAAGTCCCAATTGTTTTTGGAGATATTTTGAAATCCAAAATTCATTTAATTTTTACCATATATATATATATGTGTGTGTGTGTGTGTGTGTGTGTGTGTATATATATACACACACACACACACACACAACACTTATTGAAAAAATAACAATTTTGTCAGTGAAGTTAATAAAGAATAAAATTAATAGTAATAAATTCCAAAGTGCTAAGGAGTGTTCATTTAAGAAAAATATTGAGATATATTACACGTCTAATTCAAAGCCAAATCAAAAAGGCACTTCATATTTTACGTCAGTTGGAATCAGTAGTTATGTGAGCCATCAAATTGGAAGACATCAGCTGTGGTTTGCTATGAGAGGGATGAGCTTCAAGTTCACTTGCTCTAAACACACTACACTTGTATGAATACTTTTTTTTAGCTTTGAACCAACATATGGTCAGAAGCTCATCTACCACAGTCATAAAACTGATGATGATCAATCAAAATGGTAAGACCAAAATGTAAACTGAGAAAAGAGAAGAGAGAGAAAAAGAAAAAGAGAGAAAAATGAAAAGGAGAGAAGAAAAGACTGAGAAAAGAAATAATGATATAAATAAGAAGGAATACAAGTATTGAATTCAACCAATTACTGACTTGCTCGGAATCTTGATATATATATATTCAAACAGATTCATTCTGTATATCCACCCGGTTAATTACACCCAACCAAACAATGATCTCATATATAGTACAATGTAAGTCCAGGTTAGCTTGACATCACAAAAACAAGCAGTCATTGGATTGCACTAATAAACACAGTAAGATCAAATTACAGAACACACAAGAAATGTAAAATAAATAAAATTCACCGAGAAAATGAGCTGATCAGGATACGGTGGAAAGATTTAACAAGGACAATCAAATGTTGCTTATCACTAATTTCTGGACAAAGTTTATTTTCGACAACAAATAAGAAAGGGCCTTCGATAAAAATGGTAGATCACCTGAGAAGAATGAAACAAAAAACTGAGGACACCAATGGTGTTTCGGGTTCACAAGAATATTATTTGTAAGAACTAAATATGTTCTTAGATGTTTTATTCTATGTTTATTGAGTTAAATTTAAATGAGTTTAATTTTATAATTAAAGCTTGTTTCTCAGCAACCATAAAATTATTAATGAATTTGACCTTTCTCATTAATTCTAAGGACAAGGAGTTTCTGAAATAATTTTTTTGAAAATGCTGAATGTTTCTTTACTTGGGTTGCGAGAAAAAGCATTGTTATTTAGAGCAATAGCGAGTGAGAATGGTAATCAAAGATCATTCCAGATGCCACAAGGTCTTCTTTGATAAAAATCAAGAAGAATCTTGGTCTATCCTTGCAATTCAAAACTTAAGGAACCCAGACACTAAACAGAGGAACAAGTGAGCAAGAAAATTAAGATTTATGAGAAGACAAGATAATGAATTGTAAAAGATGATCAAGAAAATCCATCAAATTATATTTGGAAAATTGCATAAAACAATAAGCAAGGTACAATAAGTATTCAAATTTTCCATTCACAATATCTTTGTCAGAAACTCTTGCAGAAGTGCTGTGAGCAAAGCTAAAACTGTTATTAAAATATCTATAAAAGTAATGTCCATAGAAAATACTTTACTGTAATCTTATATTAAGCGGCGTATGCACAGACCATAACCAAAATACTTTACACTATTTTGTGAGAGATTTTGAAAGAGAAAATGTTTTTTTATTACTGAAAAATCATGGTTCCTGTGTCCATTGTAAACAAAAAAAAAAAAAAAAAACAGCTGAGTAATGGCCAATGGTGTAGAGGCCAGAAATTTCGTTATTAGGTCACGGGATATGACAACAAACCTACCTATTTTTACTATATTGTACAATACGCACACACACACACACAATTACTGCTACAACCACCAGCTTAAGCTGTTACTGATACGGTAATGCTATAGGCTCCTTCCTCCTACTCTCTCACTCTTTACTACTCTTCCATTTTGCAAAGGTGAGAGAAAGGCTGAGGAGAGTAGCGTTTATAGATTATAAAAAGATAGACGGGAAGGAAAAGCTCGTGTAGAGAGTGTGGTGTAACGGACGGAGGAACTAAGTAACTAACTAAGGAAGGAACAAGCAGAATTATTATTTGATTCTCCAAGAAACAGGTCACTTGTAGATTTGATGAGGGGAATCATCAATCCTGTTTAGTTCTTTGCTGACAGCATTCAAGTACCAAGCTTTGTTGAATATGATGGACAGTCGATGACCAAGAGCTGATAGAACACAGCTTGATCCCAAAACTATTAATAAGAGAAAAATGCTAATCTTTTAGCATGACAATACAAATTGCTTTTCTACAAAGATAACCATCTTGTACCTCTTGTAATGAAATGGTCTACCTTGTCACCTGACTGTACTCCAATAAAAATGCTTGTGCAATAATGGCAAGAGATGGGTCCACTGGTAATACTTAATATTCCATTCTTGGGAAGGCAAAATATGTTATCAGTGTTATCAATGGAAGATAATCCTTCAATCTCTGCTGTCTAAAATAGTAAACTCAGTAACATTTGAGCTATTCTGGTTTTAAATAAAAAAAAAAAAAATACTGCCATTTTTGCTAAACTTGTTAATATATTTAAAAAAAAAAAAAAATTAAATTCCTGAATGGCAGTTTTTCATATGATTTTTTATATATATATATATATATATATATATATATATATATATATATAAATATAAGAAGACATTGCTTAAAATGAAGAGTAAAAATAATTAAAATAGAGAAAATGCTTTCAAAACATAATTTAGGAATATTTTGTAAAAAATGTGAACTTCTACCAGGAATTTTAACAATTCGGTGTGATTTTATAATTTCTGGGTAGGGTATGGATACAACTACTAAGATGCCATAAAAAGTGGTTCCAAAATCCTCTTGGCAAGACTGACTTCCAAAAACATCAGAATTTTTTAATACCTTTTTGATTAGGCAAAGAAATTTTTTGTACATTTTATATACCATAATTAAATAGTTTTCTATGGTATTTTCAAACAATAGATATTATATATATATATATATATATATATATATATTTATATTTGAGACAGAATATCTCTGATCCAGACCAACTGTAGGTATAGATCATGACAAAGTTTTTTTTTTCTGATGATCAAATTTTGAAAATAGTCATCAGATGAAGGCTAAACTGGTTACAGGTACATAAAGTTTTTTTTCATTGTGTTACTGCTGGTAAGAAAATTTTTCCTGATTATATGAAGAAATGCTGAAAAGCTCTTTAAGGAAAAAAGCAAAACAAAACTTCATCACAAGTGGGTTGAGAACCCTTTGTTGATAAAATCAAGTATGATATTCTTTCTCCCAGCCCTCAAAAGCAAATTTCAGCCCATTAAAAATGAATTAATTACTACAATATAAAATCATATGACTTAAGCAGAGTCTTGAATTCTAAAGTATGCACTTTTTTTGTTATGTTTCTTCTTACAAAAACTGCTTGTACAAAATACAAGTTACTAAGAAAATGGTTGCTTGACTTTAATACTTGAATGCATACTGTTTGTATGCACTAACAAAGAAAGCAATTTCATTTTTTTTTCTTAATGTGCATTTTAAGGTAGCCCTAATTCACTTGGTTTAAGATATGAAATGTTTTAATGAAAATTTCAAAAGTATAAATTAAATCAAAGCGTGTCGAACAATAACACTTGTATGAGATAACATTAAAGAACGTTTTTAAAAATGAATTGCCTTTTACAATTTGTTTTTAAACTTGAAAAGAAATACAAGAGAGTAAAAATAGAGAAAAAATAAAATGCTGCAATTTTATAGAAGAATAATTGAATTGTACACTTGTGTGCTGGAAAAAAATACCATTACTTCAATAAACGATTTTCAGTGATGACTCTTCATCTAAATTGTCATTCTCTGTTGGAAGCATTTTTTTTTCTTTTTTTTTTTTCATGAGAAAAACCAAAGAACGTCAGTTATGAATGTAAAGTCTGAATATTTATGTTACAAATTTCTATAATCTTAAACAAAGCAATAAAATAACTTAAAAATTAAAAGTATTTCTGAAAATCTCCTTTTCTTTGTGCTTTGTTGGTCAGATAAGAATACTGCAAACTGGCACAGTAATAAGGAACCAGTCACCATTTCCAAATTGTTCTCGAGAGAAAGGCAAATACAATAAGACCGACTTTTCAAGGAATAGAGAAAAAACCCAAGAATGAAAGTCATTTGGGAAAAAAAAAAAGAATTTTTAAAAAAATAAGCAATTTTAAAGTTTGGAAGTAAAAAAAGAAAAATCCTCTTTAAAAAGAGACAATATTAGACTAAAAAGAAAAAAATATCTAATGGTATTTAGGAGACTGTAAAATTATAAATTCTCATTCTAAGCCAATTTAACTTCATCAAAGGCCCAAGCTGAAACAAAAGTAATTTTATCCTATATTCATTTTATATATAAACACTTCTTTAAAAAAATGTAAAAAAGATGTAATACTGTCAAAATGATTTAAGTAATGATGAATAGTTTTTTTTTGTTATGTCAGGAAACCATTAAAAAATAAAATAAAAACCTTAATTCCCAAAAAATAAAATCTTTAAAAAATCCTCAAATCATAAGAATTACAGTAAAGTAAGAGTATTGAAAAGAATTTTATTTTTTTTAATTTTAAAGAAATGATTGAAAAATGTTCCTTAAATGCTTAAAAGAAAAAGCAAATGAGTTTTTTTGTGCTTTGAGATGAACACAACTGTTAGTGCAGTCATGTGTAGCTAATGATGAAAGGCTTTAAACTCTGAAGAATAACTGAAGGCAAGAGAGCATAAAAACTCCAACATGCCTTTATTCTCAGAGCTGAAGAAGCTGAAGTTGTAAATTTACCTTTCGATTCACTTCCAACTGAGGAGCGTCGGGAGCTGCTATTGGACCGGTTCTCCCCTATGGAACCTGTGGGCGGAGATCAAACACATAAATCATGTGCTAATATAGCAGAGTAAATACAGACACACGCTAGCCATCCGCAAAGACCGAGTGCAGTGTCATTGTTAGTATGGGGTTAGTGCAGTCACTGGACTTGAGCCTGTAGAACCTAGACGAGATCCAGAGGCAACAGGTTAGCAGCAGTGGGGGTTATCAAGCTCTTGTTAGTATTGATCAGAAAGTGGAAGAAAATTGAAAAGCAACCCGTTTTTGACAAGAGGAAACATGGAATCAATTAAAAATAAAATAGAAAAGAAGAAATAAAATAAAAAAATTCAAGTTTTTTTAATTTAAAAAAAAAAAAAAAAAATAATTAAAACCAAATTTCCAAATATCAACACATACTCAATATGCAGTCTATTAAAATCAGAGCATTTTACAAGATAATAGAAAGGATTAAAAATATAACTTTTTTGTTAGTATTAATGAATTTCAACAAATTTCAGCTACTTAACATTATTTTTATATGAACCTTAATTTTTTTCTTAAAATTTGCAAATATATTTTGAATTATTTCATATCATACCAAAAAAAAGAAAATATCAAATGGGAATGCTATCTGTATGTCTTATACTACAGCCGCAGAAGATAAGTGTGCATCATGTAAATTGGTTTGCCGAAAGAGGTTTTCCTGTTGAAAAAAGGATTTTGTTTTAGGACAACAGAGTTCAGGGGAAACAATTCATGTTTGAAATATATCATCAGTTTGGATTTAATAATTGCTTTCTTAATATAAAAAGATACACACACACACAAATAAGAATGATGTCCTACACTGTAAAGATTAATATTTGTGTAACAAGTTGCTAAATTTTCATTCACAAAATGTTAAAGATTTATTTGGCTTATAAACACATCATTAATTTCTAAAATAGTTGATTATAAATCTAATACTGAAATATTAAAATAAAATTTCAAATTGTTCCAAGATGAAATGTCTATTTTGTAAAACTTGATTTATATTTTAACAGATCGAAATAATTTTTTTATATGGCGAATGAAAATTTTTAACTACAGCTTAAATGCATGAAAAAAATAAAAGATAAACAAAGATAAAAGAAAGTAAAAGAAATTTTTAAAAAATAAGAAACACACTAGCTACATTCAAAACCAAACTTTTGAGTTTCCTTAATTGTGTATTTCAGTTTCCATTATTTTTTCTTTAAAAATAAATTTTCAATACTTTTCTATACCCTGCCAAAATATAAGAAATAATCAGAAAGTGTGTGTGTGTGTGTGTGTATGTATGTATATATAATGAATTATTTTGAACATTATTTTTACCGATACTCGTATTTAAGTAGATATTCTGTTTTTAATTAAACAGTATTTTATATCTATATCTACCGGCCTGATTATTATATAAGAAAAGGAAAGGAGATATTTATTCTCTCAGTAATGATCTTAAATAAAAAATTGATACAAGTAATTTCATATTTTTGATTTCATAAAAATACTATTTCAAACAACATCAGTATATCCATTTTTTTTTTAGATATATTTTTATGTACATAAAGATGATGATATGAAGTAAGATTAATCTCTATGACTTGACACTTAATGTTGAATGGCAATTAGCAAGCAAATCTCAAGTCATTTCAAGAGTGCGTAATCATCCCTATAGTTAAGAACTAGAATTGTGTTAGATTAGGATATGCTAAAATTTACAAGTCTTTTAACTGATGTATATAGACAATATTATTGAAGAATATAATGAAGATATAATAATTAAAAAATTCTTTCCAGTTGTTTTATAAAAATGATGAGATTCAATATATGCTAGATTTATAAGTAAAAAGGGCTCATTTATCAGGGATTGTGGGTGGGTGTGTGTGTGTGAATATCTGAGTGACCTGATTGCATTCAAGCATCAAAATTTCCCCACAGTGCCCACTCACTTTTTATTTATATATATATATATATATATATATATATATGTGTGTGTGTGTGTGTGCGCGTGCGTGTGTATGTATGTATAGAAGTCAACTTGTGGCTGAGTTTGATTACTTTGATATTGTTATAAAGATTTTTATGGATGATGAGTACCTCATTGGTGTCATTTAAGAGGACTCAAATTTTTTTTTTTTTTTTTTAAATTAGTACTTGCATTGATTTACACCTGAACCCACAGATAATACCTGTCAATCTAATGGATACTACTGGTCAATTCTTAATCATTTTGATTTAAAATACCAAGTTAGACCCCTCACATTCTTACACAGCCTCCCTCGGACATTACAAGAGAAGTCATTCTGAATGTTACATGCAGGAGTATTAAGTTCCTTACTATCACCACATCTCAAACGATTGAACAAACCTGCCTTTGACAGACAGATTTGGCTATTTCACAACTCTACACTTCTTTGGATCCTCTTGCTTTTGATTAGTGTCAAATCTTCCATATACTTAACTTCAGCATAAAGTATCCTTTTTTTTTTTTTTTTTCTCTCTCCTTCAAATTTCTTCATTGCTCATACAACCTCCTTTCTCCATTTATCTGTTCTTTGCTTTCTCCTTCCAAGTCCTTTTATCAATGTTTGACCTCCTCTTCAAGGGGTCCTTTAGACAGTCTTTATATCCATTTTTTGGGCTTACAGGCAGGTTGTTTTCCATCCTGTAGTACTCCGTACATAGCTTGCTTTGGTATACTGCAGTCTTCCTGTCTGAGAATATGTCCACTTCAACTGAGCATGTGCTGCATGACCAGGGATTCAGTATAACATTTATATACGCACAGAGTAAGAATAAAAGCTAAAAGTTTAAAACATAAAAATAGACTAAAGGCTCAATACCAAAGTGAACAGAACCCAAATATAATATTATTGTCCATACCAAAATCTGCTACTTAGAGTTTCATATCATAACATGTATCAAGCAGAACACTCCTGATTATTATTATTATTATATGAAACTGAATAGTGGGCTTTGTGTGTGTGTGCGCGTACATATATATATATATATATATATATATATATATATATATATTCTGGGTTAGCTATAACTGAACATCTGATAAGTAGAAGAAATTGTGCAAATGACTTTAGTGTGGACCAGTTCACTGCACAGTCTGGTTTGGTTCATACTCCATGTTTCATTTACAGCCATTGGAGTCTCTATACATTAAACTTAGGACCCCCCCCCATCTCTCTGCAAACAGAAAGAATGTCTGTTAGGACTCCACATTATTACCATCTAGTGCCTGCCCCACCGCCTCCCACTTTTTTTTTTTGCCCTTGTCATATTTATCTTCAATTTTAATATTTTAAAATATTTGAAGAATTAAAAGAAATCCCATTTGAACCCTGATGAAAAACGGGATTGAAAGCGGTCGGTCATTCTTTTGCTTTTTATTTTTTGTTATCATTTATATGCCTGTAAGTATGAAGTTTACTTTGTTTCGTGCAGTTATGTATTTTTGTACTTCAAATAATTTATAATAAAGAGAGAGAGAGAAAGGACAATATGAATAAAGACAAAAAAAAAAAAAAAACTCAACTTAGCTGTTGCATATCAACCTCTGAAAGACTTTATGAAGGCATTTACCCTTGAGAGATAAAATGTGTCTGCTAAGACAAGTTTTCCTTTCATGAGTGCATATATATATGTTATTATATAAAATGTAGAGTAAATTTTTAACAAGTCAGACATTCATAATCCAGTCAATTTTTGATTGTTATTGAGAAAATCTTTTATCTTGTCATAAATAATTAAGCAGCACTTTATTGTCTGTCTACATAAAAGCTGAACAATAATTTTTTTAGTATTAAATTCAGTTTAGGTCAGCAAAGCTTTCTCATATTCATTGTTTCTTGTACAAAATGCCCATGCATGTTAGACTGGATTGAAATGACATTTTCATAATGAGTTAAAGTGAAACCAAACTGAGGTCTGAAAAACATTTGAACAATTTTTTTTTCTTTTAAAAAATTTTGATAACAAAAAAAAAATAAATAAATAAAAGGAATAAGCAGTTGAAAAAATTTGTCTTTGTCTATAACTAACCAAATGACTGCCATGTTTATTCACATTTGCTTTCAGAACTAAATTCTCAAACAATGTCAACTAAAGAGAAACAAGCAACATTTATGAAAGAGAATTCAAAATGAAAAACCTTATAAAAACCTCCATATCTAAAAATCAAATGGATACAAAAAATTTATTATAAAAAATTATTTACTTCTTAATCTGACATATTTGCTGAAATTAAACTATTTTCTGATAACCTAAATAGAACGAATATTGCAAGACATTCTCAGATAGAGTCATTCAACTTTGAACTTTTGTTGATATAACAAACTGAAAGTAGCCTTACAAATTTGAAATTAAGAGAACCACTTTATTTTTTTCAAATCTTTCCTGTGAAGTCTAGTTCTGCTTTCAAGCAAAAAAGCATTTTCTAAGAATTTTTATAATCTTAGAAAGGTATTTGCAATCTTTAACTGTTGGAAACAAGCCAAAGAGCGTTTTAATTTATTTTTTAACACGAGGAAAGAGTGAAACTGTAATTCAAAGCTACCATATTGGGATAGCAAATGAAGCATTCCAAAAGCTAAGCAGAAAGAAAATTATGCTACAAACAAGGAGAAGAGTATTAAACTGCTATGTGATTTTGGTCTTTCAGTATGGCAGTGAATGCCAGACAATCTTCTCAAAGATGAAGACAAAAACTTAAAGCAACAGAAATGTTGTCATACAGAAGGATGCTGAGGATACTGCGGATCAAACATGTGACTAACAACAAATTAATTTTTAGAGGAAATGGAAACAAAAAGGAAACTAATACTTTTTTTTTTTATAATCATATCGCCCCAAGCAAGGCATTTTACTGCCACTGTTTTGCAGGGGGTTACATAAGAGAAAAGTTATGAAAATGAGTGACAGGTTATAGGGGGTGTCAGGAAGTGGGTAAGAGAAGAATGCGAATACTGATGAGAGTGGAGTGGACAGAGAAAGGAGCATGAGAGAGAGGATGCAGGTTAGTGAGACAGGAGATGACTATTGACTTTACATTTAAATTCTTGGAGATTATAGCTGTAGGGAAAGCAAGTATGCGGAAGGGAATTTCACAGGCGGGAAGTGCGAGAAAAGCTGCTGCTGGAGTAAAATTTGCGTCTACAATTTATTGGTTTCACAGTAAAAAGGTGGGACCTAGTTGCTAATCTTGTGGCTCGAGTAAATTTATATATAGGAGGCACCAGTGAGCTAAGTTCAACAGAAAAGAACTTAACATCGAGAAGAGACAGCTGAGGTTTCTGGGGCATATAACGAGGAAGGAGGGCTCAGAAAATTTGATACTCATAAAACAGACAAAGACAATACACATATTTAATGAGCTTGAGTAAATGGATGGTGAAATAGGGCTTAGGAGAAAAAGTTTATTAAATGCTACAAGAGACAGGAAGTTGTGGAAAGCCGTTGCCACTTAAGTCTTGAGGGGAAATGGCACATAAATCTTAGTAAGTAAAAAATACAAAAACATAGGGTTATGAAGAATGGAACACCAACACCAAAATGTCTGCAGAAAAAAAAAAAATTTTGTAAAATAATAGTATCTTTAGAGTTATCTCCCTGTAATTCCCTTCTAAGCAATCACTTAAGTAACTCCACTTTTTTCCTCCGATGCCTAAGATTTAAAATAATTTTTCCATGAAGCAGCAAAATATTCTGTTGTATATTTTCAAACGGAAACTATATTGATTGGAATCGATTTTTACTTTTTCTAAAATAGTGCTTTTTTTTTTTAGCCTTCTTTCATTGTAATGTAGTTTTCTTTATTAAAAAAATATTCCAAAAAAATAAATATTTTTCTGAAACTTTATTTGAAGAATATTAGCTAATTTAAAGTATAATTCGAAACAAATATTAAGTAAAAAAATGAATTTCAAAATAAACAGTAGTAGTGTTTTTATTTAATTTTCAACACCCAACAAGCACTTATCAAGCTATTTACATGTTCATTGCTGCTCTACGATTAGTTGTGCGTTGTGGGGTAGTGGATATCAACTCTGAATGAGAAATCAGGGAGCTGAGTTCAAATTCCAGTTGAATTCCTTTGCATTCACTTATGCACAAATACCCCTGGGAAAGGTATTAATCCGTCACTTCCCACCAGTTATGGGTTAAATAACAGGACAGATTGGGCTCTATATCCTTGGCTGGCAACCAGTCTACTGCAGAAAGCAATGGCAACATACTGCGGGATAATCTTCTGTCCAGTTAGTCATGTCTCTTTCAAGACATGATCACCCAAAGCGTGTCTCATGTATGGCACTAAACTGACTGATGGATACTTTATCTGTTGAAACAAAGTAAGAAAATGACGGGAGTATGCCTTATATAATTTTCAAGTACTCAGTAATCTTAAAAATGTTGAAAACATTCTCTATAATATTTTAAGAATGTTGACTTTAAATTTACAATAGTAATGCATTTTATTTTCTAATAATGTTTATGATCACCCATACTTTCAAGATGGGCATGTTTTATACACATAAAAAGAAATTATCTTAAAAAACAGAGTGAGAGGATTTGTATTAAGCTTTTCTATTTTTTTTTTGTAAATATAGTCTACACTTAATTTAATAACACAAAATTTTGAAGGATTCTTAAAAGATTTTTGAAACTATAATTATTATAAATCATTATATTTTAAAAGAAATAAAATGCAAACAATTGTAAAAATTCATTATTCATTCAGAGAAATTTTTTTTCCTTCGGGCAATAATGTCCTTAATATATGTTTTTAAAAACATATCTAATTAAATAATTACATAATTTTATTGCACTTTTTATTTTACTGTTTGGATCAGATTTTCAGGAAAAGAGCAACTGTTTGAAAAGAAAAAAAAAAGATTTACATTCTCCAATGAGTTCTGTATTTAACTAATAAAACAAAGTTTTAATTTCTAGAAATGTCATGAAATTAAGTGGAGGAAGTAGGGTGGTAAGATATTTTAAAATAAAAATTCTTAACCAAGATTTTATAAAAAATAACTTCATAAATAAATTCATTCATTTGTGAATAAGTCCTGAAAGTTTAATTAAAATCCAACAACTATTTGATTTTTGCAAGCATTTCCAAATTAATGTGTTTTTCACCAGAAACAAAACTGCTAAAATTCCCATAGTCAACTCTGGTCCTATGCTAATGAAAAAAAAATTAACCAAAATTTCAAACATGCCAGAAAGGATTAAAAAATATTAAACATTTTGATGATAAAACTGTTTTTATTAAATTTGGAGTTTTTGTTCATCATGTTATGCTGTTTTTTAGTGAAAAAATTAGGATATTTACAATTAAAAGTAAAATAAAAAGTGACAAGGCCATATGACAGGAAAATGAATCATTTTCAGAAAAAAAACAAATATTATGGCTGTATTCTTTACATAAAAACCATATTTTATATATATATATATATATAAAAACCCTTTAAAACAAACAAAAGAATGTCTGCATTTTATGAAATAAAGACAAAGATTTATTAAAATGTGTATCTGACTTGCCAATTGACAAATCAAATATTAAAAAAAAAAAATCTTATTTAAATTATAAAAAATCGTGTATTTAGAAATTTTTTCAGGAACATTACATTGATGCATCTTTTAATATTCAGACATTTTTCCTCAAATTCTGTTATGTCAGGGTTATGTTGCATGAAGAAATGTGTGTGTGTGTGTGTGTATATATATATATATATATATATATATATATATATATATATAGGTGTCCTGGGGGAGATGTCCACTAGAGATGTGTGTTGGTAGATGAGAATTGGAGGAAGAAAGAGAGTGAGAGGGTTATTGAAATAATTTGGTACAAACAAGCAATTAGATCACAAAAGAGACCAGACAATATCAGATGGCCATGCAAAGATGCATAGACAGAAAATGACTAAATGGAAAAAATATTTTATTTTAGTTTTTTTTTTTTTTATTATATCACATTGTTACTAAATAGTGTTCAATTGAGAAAAAAAAAATGACAACTTGCTTTTGTTTTAGGGAATCAATGTATAGAGAAGAAATTAAATTTCTGTTTTCTTTTTTTTTTTTCTCAGACTATTACAAGATGGTTGAACATTTCCTGCTTGAAATAATGTTAGTTAAAATGAAAAAAACTCAGTTAAAAAATTTTTTTCTTTTTATATTAAGATTTTAATCACTTTGTGTTTTTTGTTTTAAGATGAAATATTTCTCATGTTTTTAAAAACCATTTCTTCTCCAAAAATTAATCATGTTTGAATCTCAGTGTGATTTACCATTCTTTTTTGACAAAATAATTATTGACATCAAATATGCCGAGATCACTATAGACAAAAGCAAAGTAATAAAGATGTGGCTAATATCCTAATTAATTTGACAAGAATCAAGTGTTTCCTGAATACAAAAGCAGATTGCAATTTTATATAAATCACAAATATTATTTCAGAAGTATTTTTTTTAGAAACGGTTAAGCTTAACACCAATTCAGAATGAGGCAGCATAACTGACATAATGCATAGAGTGGGGGGAGAACATTAAGCAGAACAATAGAAGGGGGTGGGGGGAAGAAAGAGCAAAAATGAAAAGAATGATGTGAAAGGATTTTAACTCACCAGTTGATTGAGTCAGGGAAGTCAACTGAGTGGACTGTTTGATTAGAGACACCCGGTAAAAGTAGTTCCTCCAGAAATTCTCTTCACTAATCCTGAAAACAAATACATGGATTTATTCGTTGCGAATGGCTCAAGCTTCAAACACTGGTTAGCTAGGAGATAAGCAAAACAAAATAAATTGGCACATTTATCCACATAAAAACTATTCCAAATTCTTTTTAAAATACTGGATACCTCTAGTTATAATAAGCTTTTCAATTTACAATTAGTAAATATAGTTTTACTTAAATAATATTTAATAATCTTTACACAATAGTGTCCATAATATGTATTATTCATAAAAGTAATTAAAAGGTCTTCTAATTAAATTATGTCTTAATTTTATTGCATTTATTTTACATTTCAGAGCAGAATTTCACTAAGATGGGGGTTTAATTTTTAAAAAAATTCAAGGAGTTCTACTTTTATCTCATATAGTCATTAAAAATTATCTCATTGAATTTCTTGAGTTTTCATAAAGTTAAATGTGGAGTGTAACATGCATGTAAAAAAAAAAATATATGTATATATTTACTAAAATTTTCTTAAAAAAAAAAAAAAAAAAAAAAAAAAAACAACATTTCTAAAATATTTCATTCAGTTGTGAATAAGTCCTGAATGTTTCATTTAAATTTGAGAATTTAATTTTTGCAAAGATTTCAAAATCAATGCATTTTCTGATAAAAAAAAAAAAAAAAAAAAAAAAAAAAAAAAAAAAAATTGCTATGCTAATTTATAATCTATCCACGGTCACAAGAACAGGATTTTTAACCAAGATTTCGAATGTTCCGAGAAAGAGAATACAATTAAATAATCAAAAACTACTTTTGTCTTTCTTAAAGATTTTGACAATAAAACCCCTGGGGCATTTTTTCATCCTAGTATGTTCGTTTTTTTTCAGTGATTTTGTGGATGTACCTAGATTATTGAATTTAGTGTTTACGATTTTGTTTTTTGTTTTTTATTGCTAGTATCCGATTTCAATTTCTGAAAATAAGCCAATTTTATGATTCTTGAATTCAGTGGTACAGAAAATAAAAATGGAAAACGGAAGAACAGAATAACAGTTCTATTTGCTACTGGTGTTTCCGTACCATTAACTTATTTTCAAATACACTAAACAAGAAAAAAATGTGGCCAATAACTCACAAATGGAAATTGTAGGTTTTGAATGAAGGGAAGTTACTCAACTGCTGCTTAGTAATGCAAGGGAAGCAACCGTGGTTGATAAAATAAATGACGCCATCAAAATTAAAGAACAAAATTAATGTCGCTAATTTCGGTTAAGTACTTCATGAAAATCAGGCTAATCGCATCTGACTTAAAGGATATATGCATTTTATAATATTAACATTGGAAATGGCACAAAAAATCGAACAATAAAAATTTAAAAAATAACAATCTTAACAATTATAATTCAACTTTGGAGAAATTTTAACAGTAATTGATACCTTGGTTAAAAAATAAATGTCATTTTCATTTAATCCAGTGATGGTAAATATCTAATTATATAGTTTTTTTTTTCTAATCTTCTAGTCAATTTATTATCACAACTATTGTTACATTATCAAGGATTTTTTTTCATTTTATTTTATCTATTCTAGAAAATGAAATACTGCAAAGAATAAGAATTGATTTTATCAAAACACAGTTTGTATTTAATGGAGTATAAACTGGAATTATAATTTAAGAGCAGATATGGTTTAAGCGCCTTGCAAGACCATTAACCATCACTTTAAAAGTATCAAAATAGAACAGAAACCTATATATTTCTAAAATATATAAAAAGAAAATAGTATACAAATTGTCTCAGCTGACTAAAGCAAATGTGACATGGCTACTTCAATGAACCAAATGACCTCTGGATGCTCATCAATAGTATTCTATATTCAATCCTATACTTAGATGTGGAATGGCAGAGTAATCTGTAATCTCTACTGGGAACAAATAGCCTGCATGCAGAGAGAATAAGTTCAATGAAATTCGCACAAATAAAAAGAGATGAGTTTTCTCATCGGATTGATTTAACCTATACATAGAAACAATCCTCAGAGAAGTGGAATACCTAACAGGATTTATTTATCAGCAGACAATCTTAACAACATAAGATGTGTAGCTAACACTGTGTTGATGATAGAAAGGAAACTGAAAGAACACTTAGACCAAGTAGTAATGGAAAACAAGAAAGAACTAACTATATTCGCTATAAGAAGGTAGAATGCATGGTTGTCATGTAACAACCAAAGATGTGACCTATGTATTCGGGTGGGGTGGAGGATGTCAGGTACTGAAATTTAACTGTGTAGTGTAGTAACAGATGACAGAAAATGTGACACAGAAATCCAAAGTGGCACAGGAATGGCAAAAAAATGTCTTCCAGGACCTAAGACAAGTATTAAGACATAAGAAAATTGTATTAAAGAACGGAGTTTGGCATTCAATGGGTGGCGGAAATAGCTGAAAAAGTTTCGGTGATGTCTGGCAGCTGCCCAGATGAAATGTGGATTTGTTTTGATTGGGTAGAAGATAACAAAAAAAGAGTTGCTAAGTTGGTTTGCAGGTATCTGGAGTAAAAAAAAAAACTGGGACACAGCATGATTTAAGTTCCAGAGAGGATTGTGTTAGCAATACTTTGGCGACTGTCAGACTGTTAAAGAGTCCACTGAAGTAATTTTCATTTTCAGCATAAAAATATTTTTACAAAGAAAAGAATCTGGAAGATGGGGAGGGAGAGAGAATAAAATATCCAGTTTCTTATATGGCAGTGAATGCAAGGCAGTTTCCTCACATATGAAAATACTTGATTCTACCAATGATTGCCGAGATTACTATAAACAGAACATGTTAGTAACAAAGAGGTCTGAAGGAAAATTGGAATGAGGAAATTTCTTTTCATTTCTTTTTTTTTTTTTTTTATAATCATTTCAACCCAAGCAAGACAAGACCGCCACTCATGTGCCTGAGGTTACAGTGAAAAAAAAAAAAAAAAACAAGGAACAAGGGGCGGATGGGGAGTCAGGGAGAAGGTACGGGTGGGGAGTCAGGGAGAAGGCGCGGACAGAAAATGGCAATTGACATTGCCATTTAGACTGAGATTTTAGCTATCAGGGAAGCAAGCAAACAGAAAGGAGTTCTACAAACAGGAAGTGTGAGAAAAGAAACTGTTAGATAAGAAGAGACAGTTACATTTAGCTATTTCAATGGTAAAAGGGTGTGATATTGATGCCAATCTAGTAGCATGCATAAATACATGTGGTCAGGAAACCAGGGGAAAAAATTAAAAAGAAAAAAAAAAATAAGAGAGAGACAATTGAAATTTCTGTGAGATGTATTGAGGAAAGAGGGCCTATAGAATTTAACACTCACAGGAGATACTGAAAGCAATTAAAGAGGTTTGGGGGGGGGGGTGATAAAAAGTAACCTATTTAATAAGTTTATGTGGATGGATGGCAGAACAGAGATGAAAAAGTGATGGTAAAAGAGTCGGAAGTTACTCAGCACAAGAAAGACAATGAGCGGTGGAAAGCTATGATCAGCCATGTCCTGAATGTATTTTGGCACATAGAAGTTTTATCATTACCAATTCTTGATGAATATTTCTTTTTAAATCTTTGTTACTTTTCATTCCAATGACTAAGATCAGCAGCCTAGAGCCATTAGTTAATAGCAGAGATAAAAAATAATGACCTCTTGGTGAGACTCAATCTTACAGCCCTTTTGTTTAGGGAAGTTTATTTTTCCATAACAACTGCTCAACTACTTGGGCTACAAGACATTTAAAACTCAGCAAAAGATCAAGTTTAACCATACAAGATATTTTTTTTCATCTTGTCCAATAACCAAATTTTCAGGGAATTATTTCTGGTAATTTATCTTTTCAAACATTAATAAGATTTATAAAAACAAGAAGGATAAATTACAGTATCAAAAAATGCTTTTATTTACATTATTTATATAACTGTTTATTGAAAAGGTTGGTAAAACACTGGCTAATTGCTAACCGAGTTTGTTTGTTTGTTCCTATTTAACAGCCTATCAACATCTAAAGTGTCATTTAAGGCCGGAAACATTTTTTATTTTAAATCAGTTATTTTTCATTCAAAAAAAGGTTTTGTTGGTAACATTTTTCATTCAAAAAAAGTTTTGTTGGTAAATACTTTCATAGTATTTTGACCTCGGTGGGGGGGGGGGGGGTAACTATTTACCCATAGCTTGGACCCTAACAGTTGTTACCACTTTGGGTCAGGGTGGACCTGGGAACAACAGCAATTAAGAGGTGGTTCCATGCTCCTCACAAATAAACAATCTAATAAATAGTGTTTAATATTTTTGTTGTAAATTTTCAAGAACAAAAAAAATGTATAAATTGACTCATATTTTGGCTTTATTAAAATTCTAGTCATCACTTTTTAAAACAAACATTGTCAAAGAGTGAAAGCAGTTAAAAAAATAATATTGGTGTTAAGGGAAAACTGTTTAAATTTTTTGTGGGAATGAAAGTTCAAGATGGCTGAAATTTGAAATAATTTACAATAGAGTAAAAATGAAAATGGTAAAATGTTCTCTGCCTAAAATAAAAAAAGCAGTTCACATAATACCAAAACCTACCTGTTTCGGCATTCAGCCTGGTCGGATTGAGCCAGCTTCCTCCTATGGAGAAAGATTTGCGAGGATTTTTTAAGGGCAGGGTCCCAAGTCCTACCCTGTATAGATCTCAGGCATTTTAATTATCCCACAACAGGTTGCTAATACCTGCTGCAGTAGACTGGTTGCCAGTCAAAGCTATAGAACCCAATCTGTCCTGTTATTTAACCCATAACTGGAGGGAAGGGACAGATTAATACCTTTCCCAAGGCTATTAGCAGGGTATTCAACTGGAATTCGAACTTGGTTCCCCGATTCCTCTTTTCGAGTCAATATCCACTGCACCACAATGCACATCCATCAAGAAACACTTACAGCACCTGGTATTCCCAAGCAGTCACCCATCTAAGTACTAACCAGGCTCAACATTGCTTAACTTTGGTGATCAGACAAGAAACAGTGTATTCAACGTGATATGATCATAAACAATACCAAAACACTTGAAAATGACAAACTTTTTTTTACTACCATTGTTAAAATTTCCCCCAAAGAGAATTAATGATCACGATGAGAAACATGCTTACTGTTTGGGTACCAATTCAAATCGCATTTTCTGTAGCTCTGGGTCTTCTTGTAAAGTTGCCATTGCCACAGGATAAAGTGAATCGAAATCAAAACTGTACTGCACTCCAGCTGGAGGATTCCTCAGGAAGTTTCGCTTATCCTGAAAGCAAGAAAAACAATTAGGAGAGAATGAAAAAAAAATAAAAATAAAAATATGTATTACTGACACAGACGTAAAATGGATGGGAAGGGAGAGAGAATGTGAGCATTCAAATCTTTTTTGGCATTTTAATAATCCAGTAAATCACAAGCAACTCCTATTACATTATTTGAAATACTTTCACCAGAATTTTTCAAATATCAACTGAGACTAAATACATTTTTATTTTGATTCCAGTTTTCTGTAGAGAAAAATACATAGCGAACATCCTTATTTAGACCAAAAACTAATTTAGTATTAATTTTTACCATTAAAGTCCAAATTACTTGAACTTATTCAGCTAGCAGCTTAAAGAATTATAGTTTGATTAGGTTTTGCTTAGTAATTAAATTAATCTGAACTTTAATATCAAAATTTATAGTTTTCCTGAGATGATGACAAAATTTATTTCTCACTCTTTAAATATTTAATATGCACACAAATGAAACTGAGGTGTTTGAAATTAGAAGGTACTTTCTGCTACAAAATAAAGAAATGAAGAAATCGTATTTAAAGTTTGTTGACTTTTGAAATGTCATAACTTTTGGTCTATTTAAAATAAACAACTCAATATTTTTTTAAAGAAGCTAAAAGCATCTACTTCAACATATGAACACTTACACTGAACTGATTTTCACTTACATGGTAGAAAGTACTGAAGGCCTCAATTTGTGTGTGTGTATATAACAATTTCAGAGTATATCTGTAAAATGAAAATGTGAATAAAAACAAAACCTTAACTTAGTCAACGTGTTTTGTCCTTTGAGGGACGTAAGCAAAGATTTTATTTTGTAACAAGTATTTATATACAAGAGCAAAAATGTTTTTGGCATTTCAAAATTTTTACGAATGCTCATTAACATTCACCAGATTAGCCAAAAAGTCAGGTAGGCTATGGAGGACGCCATGTATGACAATTTAAAGCTGACTGGGATGCATTTCGCGATTTCCTCTGCAACATCCCTTGGGGAAAGTGTTCGATCTCCCAGTTGATGACTGTGCCTCTGCAGTCTCGTCATGGGTGAAAGCTGGCATTGATGCTTTCATACCTGCCAGGAAGTATTACCTAAAATACTCATTCCTCACCGTGGTTCTCTCCTGCCTGTTCGGCCGCCATTGCCCACAGGAACTATTACTTCCGTCTATTCTGGAGACAACCAACTGATCACAATAGGCACCTATTCATGTCTGCCCGCAATGAGTGCAAGAGAATCCTGAATGACGCCAAACAGTTGTTTGCTGAGAGAATGTGACAACGCATAGCTGACTGTAAGTTTGGCTCCAAGGACTATTGGCAGATATGCATAAGGGTGCTGAACAACTGCAAATCCTCTATACCTCCTTTAATCCATGAATTTGATGTTTTCACGTCACCTGCAGACAAAGCTGAGTGCTTTGCCCACAGATTCTCATCCAACTCCACATTTGACTCATCTGGAGTATGCTCACCCAACTTCCCCATTAGAACTGAGGCCAAACTACATGACGTATATATTACCCCGAAGGTAGTATCCCGAGTAATTTCAAAACTTGACCCCCATAAGGCGAGTGGTGACAACGGAATCCCGGTGATAGTCCTTAAGAGGTGCGCTCCTGAACTCTCCTCTGTCCTCTCTAAACGATTTAACTACTGCCTTTCTGCTTCCTGTTTTCCTGCATGCTGGAAATTCTCTTCAGTTGTTCCTGTATTTAAGAATCGTGGTGAACCCTCGGACCCATCCTACTATTGCCCTATCAGTCTTCTACCGATATTCAGGAAAGTGTTCGAGGCCATAATCAATGCTGAAATAGTTCAACATCTCACTGCCCACAAACTCTTCTCTGATAGGCAATATGGCTTCCACTTTGCCATGTCCACTGCCGATATGCTAACTACCATTACGGAGTACATGCTCCAGACCCTCGATGAATCAGGCGAGGCTCGTGTAGTTACTCTGGACATCTCCAAGGCTTTCGACAGGGTCTGGCACTCTGGCCTTCTTTGCAAGCTGCGGGGTTACGGTGTTACCGGACGCCTGCTTGACCTAATCCAATCTTTTTTAAATAACCGCAAATTGAAGGTCGTTTTGAATGGGCATGCCTCTTCATCCTACAGCATGAATGCCGGTGTCCCCCAGGGCTCTATCCTGGGACCGACGCTCTTCTTTATTTTCTTCAACGACCTCCCAGATGAGATCAAGTCCTAAGTAGGCATCTACTCAGATGACACCACAATATACTCCCGCACCAGTAAGAAACCTGTCGTGGCGGACAGACATAATCTCGTTGCTGACCTTGAACGGGATCTACACTGTGATGAATTGGGGTAAAAAGTGGCTTGTCAATTTCAATGCGTCTAAGACCAAGCTGTTGTCTGTCAACCATCACAGGCAACCTCTCCTGCCTCCCATAAGCATGGACCAAGCGATTCTCCCCGAGTGCAAACTGTGCCTCCTCGGCCTTATCCTCTCTTCTGATCTCAAATGGAACCGCTACATTGAATCCATAGCTAAATCCACTGCTAAGAAGGTTGGGTCACTGTGTCGATCCAGGATTTTTTTTCCGCCTGAATCCATCCTGCATATATACAAGTCTACCATTCAACCGTGCATGGAGTACTGCTGCCATTTATGGCCAGGCGCCCCTGCTGTTCACCTCAGTGTTCTCGACAGGGTCCAAAGGAGAGTCAGTATTGTGATAGGTGCTGACTTGGCGGCTCGACTACAGCCACTTCCCCACCGATGAAACCTGGCCTCCCTTTGTTCTATAAATACTTTCATGGCTTCTGCTCAGACGAACTCAAGTCACTGGTGCCTCCTCAACAGGTGTTTACTCATGAAACCAGACTGGCAACTGGATCCCACCCATTCACAGTTAGGTTAGCCAAATGCAGACAACAATTCTACTCCTGCAGCTTCTTCTCTCACACTTCCCGCTTGTGGAACTTGCTCCCTTATTCTTGCATTCCTGACGACTACAACCTCCAGAAATTTAAATGCAATGTCAACACTCATCTACTAACCACTCGACCCTAGCTCTTCCCCCACCCCGTATATCCTTCCCTTTCTCCTCACCCTTGAAACTGTCAACACTCCTGCATTCTCATCTTTCTAATTGGCTTGTACTCCTCTTCTTTCTCTTCTAATTAATCTTCTTTCAGTTATGTAACCCCCCGCACATCAGTGGCATCTTCGCCTTGCTCAGGGTGAAATGATTAAAAAAAAAAATAAATAAAAAAATAATAGTTTCATTTTGAAGTAAAATATGTGTTCTGTATTTTAAATAACATTTAGTTATGAATTTAATCATTTTCTTTTAATTTGTTATCATTTTTATAGTCATGTATGATGACTTGGGGAAAGAGTAATTCTTTCAGGAATGGAGATATTGGAACAATCTGGGGAACAGGTTTATATTTTGATAAATTCAAAAGCATATTTTCTCTTCTATATAAATACTTATTACAAAATAATATCCTTGCATTTGGCTTGGATGACAGGGGTCAGCAACCATTTGGAGAGTGAGGGCCAAAAAGCGATATAGAGTCAAGGACAAGGGCCAAACAGTTATGGCTCAAGTGTCATGGAGAAGAACCATATTATTAAATATGTGAATAATTTTCTATGTGTTTGAAGAAAACAAAGATTCAATATAATTTAATATCTGACGAGAATTTTGTTAAAAAAAATATTACATCTTAAAAGTAAATGTTTCATAAATTAGTATTGAAAAAACATTCCATTAAAATCGGTTGAAAACACTATTTTATATTCATTTAAAAGTGCCCGTTCACAAAAGCAATTTCACAGAAAAAGTGAAAGTGAAGCTGTACACTAAATTTGACGATCCCTACAAATAAAAAATAAAAGTAAAACACATTCTTAAAGTAAAAATAAATAATTTCGATGCAATATATTCAGACTATCAATTGTCACTTTGGTTTGGTTTACCTATATTTATATCGTGTCCTGAGTAACATAGCGGTCATGACAAGATTCACACGAGAGTCGAGGGTTGCCGACTGCTGGTTTATGATATAATCCGTCCTAACCTAGCATCTTGACTTCAGTTACTTTCTCTAATGCCATGACCTGGCTTCCCTGTCTTTTCTATAAATATTGCCAATTGTTCTCATGAGCATTTCTCCTTGGTACCTTGACCACATAAATTAAAGCACACTACTAGATTGTTTCACTGTCACAAGATTAAAAAATCCAAATACGTTAATCGCCAAATTCTGTCTCCCTGAATTTTGTTCTTTTATTGTCCTTTCTCCTCACTAATGACTTCTTACTCTCTCTCTCTCTCACAGTAATCCTATCCATCTTAAGAACATTATTGCCTTGCTTGGGAGAAATGATTAAACTTACAGGCTCTAAAACTGTTTATATTGTTTTATTTTCAGTTATCAACTCCCTTGCATCTCATTCCTCTTTCTTTCTCTCTCTCTCTCTATATATATATATATATATATATATATATATATATATTGAAAAAAATGTTTGATATACTACAATTTCAATGGGTAATATATATATATTTAACTGCACAATGATGACATGGCAGCTCATCAGACTCAAATGATACAACAATTGATCTTCAAAATATCCCCCCCACAAAAAAAAATATTTTTACACAGACACTCACATGTCCATATTTAGAATAGACATTTGTAACGGTAATTTACAAAAAATTCCTCGCTCATTTAAAAAGAACACCAATGATAGTAAAAAGAAAGAATAAAGAAAGAGTAGACGAGATTATATATATATATATATATATATAGTACTGTGCAAAAGTATTAGGACAAGAACTATTTTATCTTTTATGAGATATATTGACAGAAAATAAACAAAGTAATTTCATTTGATTTACTCAACAAATGCTTTAAGAAGAAAAAAATACTTGTTACAAAATAAATTTAATATTTAGTATAATAGTCTTTTGCTTTGATCACAGCCTTCATTCTGTCAGGCACTGACATAGCAAGCTTCTTCAATGTATCTAATGGTATCTCCTGCCAAGCAGCTTGTATTTGCTCTCAAAGTGTGTCTTGCAAAGTAACATTAGATTTATCAATTTTTTTATTCAAAATATCCCATAAATATTCAACAGAGTAGTTTCAAAACTTGTTTAATAGAAAATAGGAAAAAATAAATATAACTTTTTAATACATTTCTTTTACACCTAGTTTTAAATAATATTTATTAGCAATTTACTTGGCTTTTCACCCTTATTTGAATTTCAGTGAGATTTTTAGGAAAATCACCCCTGTCCTAATATGTTTTGCACATTACCGGTAGTGTGCAAAAGTGTTAGAACAGGAGTGATTTTAAACTTTATTTTGATGCCTCAAAAGATAAAATAGTTCTTGTCCTAATACTTTTGCACAGTACTATATATATATATATATATATATATATATATATATATATATGAATGATGGATTCTCTTATTGTGAATGACAAATGAAGGTTAGCAGTGGATGGTGTCCTTCGTTTTACAGTTATGCATGATTGATTTATGTAATTGTGAAGAAAATCTGGAAAGAGGAACACATTACATTTATGCTTTCTTAAGTGCAATACTAGCCCAGCCTTGCTGCGAGTGACAAAGCCACACTGACAGATGAAATTTGTTGAAGCAGGATTTTGATGGCGCTTCTGCTTCAGAACTTGACAAAGCTGATCACAGTGCTTCAGTTTACTGTTTTCAAGAGTCTTCAACTTAAAATTATATTTAGCTGTAAAAGTTAATTATTCCCCCCGCCCATATGCTTTAAAAGAAAAGAAAAAAAAACCTGGCTTGTAATCTTGTTTAACAAATAACTAAAAAAAATAAATAATCATTAAATACTGCCTACTTTACTGCAAGTTATTTTTTTTTCCATAAAAATGATCATTGTTTTTTAGTAAATTTTTTTTTTTGTTAAAATTGATTTTTATTAAAATAAATGAACGATTGCTTACAGCAGAGAGCGCAAGTATCTGCTTTTTCATGCTCTCCTCCTCATTGTATCCAATCCACGGAGGAACGGATGCCTCAGCATTTTTGCCTTTCTCTTTATTTTCATTCACAAACTTTTCTTGTTCCCGGGTGAATTCTCCCAGTATAGTCTGAAAAGAGAGAAGAAAAAAAAAAAAAAAAATGCAAAAACAGAAAACAAAATGAGTTCTTCTATTAAAAAAAGTACATGAACTATTTTAATTTTGGAAATTGAGATAACAGTTAAAAAGTGCTTTACTTTGAACAATTCACAAAAATGTGCAAATTCAGATGAACAGAAAATATTACGTTTGATTCTCTGATGCAATGAAGAATTAGAAATGGATAAAATCCAACCAAACAAATGATAATCCTGTAAGATGTGAGTTACCTCACTTCCAATTCCAGGATAGTGAATTTCACAGCTGACTTTATTTACTGGGACAAGAAAAACAAAAAAAATGTGTGAAAAAAGAGACAATATTTTAATATTGTAAATTAAAGTAACAAATATTAAAAAACTTAATCTCAGTGAAAGGACACAAAGTGATCCCATGACCTAGAGAAAAATATTGTTTCTGGGGTAGTGTGGGGTATTGAAAAGACCTTTATGTTAGCTTTAAACCAGCAGTCACAAGTGTGGTCAGTTTTGGTATTGCATTCAGGCTGGTATGATTGCAACATCCAGTCATGTTGACCATTTTATTCTAGCCATGCATCCACATTTAAATAAATACTGCCTTTTCTCATTGAAAACAATGATTAGTGAAATATATATATATAAGGCAATCTGTGAGTGTGTTTGACTGTAAGCTATGCATGCCTACATTTTTTTAAGCTACACCATTCAAACTTTCTAGGGACACATATCTACAAGGAAACCAGGTTGACACTTT
The DNA here is from genome assembly GCA_037127315.1 of Ascarosepion bandense. NCBI lineage: Eukaryota > Metazoa > Mollusca > Cephalopoda > Sepiida > Sepiidae > Ascarosepion > Ascarosepion bandense. The sequence continues at coordinate 6,223,804 of JBBBDQ010001033.1, read as the reverse complement.
TTGAGTTTAAGTTCAGTAATTTTCCCTTTCACACTTTTTGGCCCATGTAAACGATTGTTTACATTTGCTCCGTAAAACATCTGAGATGGTTGCTGAAATATGTCCTAGAAATCAAATCACGCGTGTCAAACGTGACTAAAATATTTTTTTATTAAGGAAAAAAAAAAAAAAATGCCAATGTGTAATTTAATTTTTTTCAGATTTAATATTTCATACAGGAAATCAAATGTCTGTAATTCGTGTGGCATTAATGTAACTTTTCCTCTAAAATTAAACATCTACATTTTTAAATATGCTTTGAAAATTTCTGAACTAAGAGTGTAATAGATTTTATATTTCTAATTTCAGTAAAACAAAATAAATAATTTTTATTTTTATGTTAAATTCATTTAGTCAACAAAAAAATGTAAATATTTCCTCCCATAATTTTGAAACAAAAACAAATGCAATGTTTACAATGTCACGAAAATATCAAATCATGAACAAAAGAAAATAGATTTTTTTTTAATGGAATCTTTTAACAATTTTCAAACAACAATTTTTTATATAATTATTTTTTTATATAACTGAGTCCTACTACTAAAATGTTCTGAGTTACACGGGCAATGCCAGGCTATGATGCTAGTCAGATATAAAATAAAGCAAATCTTGTAAAATTAATCAATTTTTAAAGAAAAAAAAAACTGCTACTCAGTTACTAAATATTTCTATTATACTTAATATTTTTATGAGTAAACAGTAAGCATTTCGTTTAACTCCACTATTCTATGATTTAAAAAAAACAAAAAACAAAAAAAACAACACAGATGAAGTTAAGTATCTTAATTTAGATTAGTGTTTAGTAGATTATAATTTAGGTTTGTCTACATCAAAGATAAATTTTAGTTAATATCCAAATATAACAATCAATACAATATAAACTTATTAAAAGGCAAAACCTTTTTAAACAGTCTCAAAAAAAAAAAAAAAAAAAATCATTTTGGTAAGACAAATTTGGAAAGATTTTAAAATAGACAAGTCTCAAAATAAAAGCTACCAAATATTTATAACCTTAATCTTTAACATTTTGTATGTGACTGATCACCAAATTTTAATTTCATACTTGTGTGGTCATATCCTACAATGGCAAAAGAAAACAACTTTAAGTGAAATTAACAATAATGTTATTGCAATTGAGAGACATTGAAAAATAGTAGTGGAAAGGGAAGTAATATTCAGAGTGCTAAAGGTAAATGTTTATATAAACAGGTTTAAGACTTATTTTATAACTGTTGTGGGATCTCTTTTTTAGTATATGATAATGGACTTGACAGAGTGTCTATATACTCCTGCCATAGAGAGAACAGTAGAGAGTATTCGTAGAGATCTGTTACAGTTATCGGAGAGTACCAGAACTGATACGTAAGTTACCGAGAGATACCGAGCTTACCCAGAGACTACTGCATCAGAAATCAGACTAGCTCTGAGCTCCACTCAGCTGGAATAATGTACATTGATATACTATTTCCAATGACTTCACTTCAAGACTTGTATATATTTATTTCTTACTAATAGTATTCCAGGATTTACTAACCTGCGTTCAAGTTTGTATATTATGTTCAATATAACCTACTTTTCTATCTCCATATCTGTTTTTGTTGTTCATTATTTTGTGCAGTTCCTTCACCCAGAATCCACAACAATAACAAAAGCAGGTGGACCTGAAGGAGACAACCACCACCTTTAAACTTGTTTTTTTACTTTTTTCAGAGCAGTCTTATCGGTTATTACAAAGTTTCCAATTATAAAAAAAAATTTGAAAAAATTTCAATATTTAAACAATTTTAGGTGGGGGCTCACTTTCTCATACAACATTATAGTAAATCAATCCTCCATTTTAGAACCACTCGCATTGGGGTCACTTTGTTTTGGGTTTTTTTTTGGATTAGTTGTTGCTCTTGTTTTTGTCTTTTTACAAGTTTTCTTCAGTTCTTGCAATGACATCTTCCTTGGAAACTCCAAGAATGGCTTTATTCAAAAATTTCGCAAACGATTCAGTTGTTGAATATGCACAAACAAAAAATTAATTGCACAGGATCAATTTACAATAAAGGTTGTATGAAATACTGAGCACCCCCACACAAAAAATAATTGTTTGAATGTTGAAATTTATACAAATTTATTTTTTGAATCAGAAAGTTTTGGGTTTAATTGATAAGATTGCACTGAAAAAAGTAAAAAAAATTGATAATCAACAAATTTACAGGTGGTGGTAATGTCATACCGGCGAGTAGTTCCAAAATGGAGGATCAATTTACTATAACATTGTATGAAAAACTGAACCCCCCCCCCACCACCACCACAAAAAAAAATCATTTAAATATTGAAATTTTTCCGAATTTTTTTTTTTAAATCAGAAAGTTTAGAATGTAATTAATAAGATTGCACTGAAAAAAGTCAAAAAGAAGTGAAAAACAACAAATTTAAAAGGTGGCGGTAGTCTCCTTCAGGTCCGCCCAAAAGCATATTGCAGGACAAATACTCAAAAAGGGAGATGAAAAATGCTCAGGCAGACCTACTTCCCAAAACTTGATCAAATATCAAATTCATATTCCCCCCCCCCAAAGGTATTTGCACATAAGTAAGTGTAATAAACTCAACTGGAATTCAACCCTGTGAAATTCCCTTCCATTTACTTGCTTCCTCAACAGCTACGATCTCCAAGAATTTAAATGTAAAGTCAATAATCATCTATCTCACTAACTTGAATCCTCTCTCATGCTCCTTTTTCTGTCCATTCCACTCATCAGTATTCTCATTCTTCTCTTACCCACTTCCTGACACCCCCTATAACCTGTCACTCTTTCTCATAACAGCAGTATAATGCCTTGCTTGGGACGATACAATTATAAGAATTTAAATGTAAGGTCAATAATCATGTATCTCACTAACTTGCATCCTCTCTCTCATGCTCCTTTCTCCGCCCATTCCACTCATCAGTATTCTCATCCTTCTCTTACCCACTTCATGACACCCCCTATAAATCTGTCACACCTTCTCATACCTTTCCTCCTATGTAACTCCCTGCAAAACAGTGGCAATAAAATGCCTTGCTTGGGATGATATGATTATTAAAAAAAAAAAAAAAAAAATTTAGCTATCAGTGAAGTGAGTAAATGGAAGTTCCACAGGCGGGAAGTGTGAGGAAAACTATTCGAGTAGAAGTGACAGCTACATGTAATTATTTCAACAGTAAAAGGGTGGGACCTAGATGCCAATCTAGTAGCATGCTCAAATTCACATGGAATGGGCACCAGGAAAAAAATTTTATCAAAGCAGTTGCCCTGAAAATATTTGTAGAAAAGACAGAAGGAAAATATGATCAACAATTTCTGGATCCCCATTGCATCTGGAGTCTCAGAATCTCCATGCTGGAAATTTGCACACTACATCTTCATATCAAAGTATGAGAAATGAACCCTTATCATCCAATATTTGCATCATACACTCATGAATTTCCTTTGAAATTTTCTTCTGTATGAACAGAAACTTCAAGATTGCATGCACTTGCCACACTTTCTTTTGACATGATTCAGTCAAGGATTTCAAACAAATTCAAAACTAAGTGAAATCATCATGCAATTTAGCCCTTTACAATATGAAAATTTGTTTTTTTTCTTCTCTTCATCTCGTGACAAAACACTCAAACTTAAGCAATAGGTCATCTCTTTGTAGCTACCAGTTCATCCCTGGGCAATCTTCACTATCTGCTGTGCTTTCTCACCCTTTTTCATTTTCAGATCTCTCCGGAATTTTCACTCATTAAAAAAAACAAACAAACAAACATTTTTTTGCTAAAGAACCAAGAGATGGAGAGTAAATTAATTCTTAGTTGCTACTAACCTACAGTTATTGAGAAAATATTTAGCAAGTGACATAATGATATCCAATAATTAGCTAATAAACAACTGCATCTATAAAGAATAGATCATTATTATAGATTAGAAAGAGGAGAAAACATTAAAAGAAATTAATCAGAAAGTGATCTCAAACTTTTACTCACACACCAAAAGGAATGAAAAAAAAAAAAAAAAAAAAAAAAGATTCCAATAAACAATTTTAATATTCAAAAGTTTTATTCCACAAATAAAAAAATTTTAAAAAATGTCTGTTTAAAGTATTTTTGTGATAGAACTATCGCTGTAATTAAAACATTTTTTTCTTAGAGAAAGGTAAATGCAATTTATAAATTTCACTTTGAGGTTTAATTTTGTTAAATTAAAGGTTTGTAGAAATTCTTTTATCTATTAGTTTCTAAAATGCATTGTTTCAATATGAGAACAGAGCATAGCATATTGTCAAATAATCATTTTCAGGCAACCAAAGAACCAGTACAGAAGTTAAGACGATGCAATAAAATTCTCGAATAAAATTTTTCAATATTATTAAAATCATTTCTCAGTCATTTTTTCATAAAGTATTTTTATGCTTCATTAAATGAATTTTGTTTTTTATAAAAGTTGAAATTAGTTCCTCATTTGACTAGTAGAAATATATTTTCTGTCACTACTTTCTGATCAATAAGAAATGATTGACTGCTTGTATTTGATACAGTTGTTAATGAGCTAATTATTGGAAATCATTAACTCCTTTGCTAAAGAGATTTTTCAATCATTGTTAGTAATAATTTAAGATTCATCTCTTTGTCTTCTATCAGAGATAGACCTGCAAATATAGCAGTGATCACAAAAATCTATTCCTTAAACACCTGTTTGCAAACAAATTATGCATAGGCAGTTAAGTTCCTTTAATAAAATAGAACTTTTACAAATAGTCTATTATCTTGACTTTTGGTTTCCTGCAGACATAAAAAAAAAGGTAGAAAAAGAGGAAAAGAAAGAAATTTTTAAACCTTGATTATTTTTCTACTTTTGGGCCGAGACTCAAAGCATCAGACATTTTATAAATACTAAAATAGCTACAAAAACGAAATTAGTCTACTTCTCTAAAATTAGCATTTTTCTTTTGATCTTTTAAAGTATTTTCCAGATTATCTTCAGTGCTCTCTATCCCCTGAACTATTTTGACAAATACTACATTGGGTCAAAATTACACACTATAAAGTAGCCTTCATTTTGATGCTTTGTACAAGTTAAAAAAAAAAAAAAAAAAAAAAAAAAAACTTGCTCAGTTGGATGAGAGGAAGACATTTCTACCTTGTTTATATTAAAATGAGGTCAATTTATTCAGTTTCATGTAACAGCTTTTTAAAATATGATTGGCTAGAAACAAAACGACAATACACAACTAGTCACATGAGTCACAGGTGCAGAACCTTTTGACTAAAACTTAAACAAGCTAACTGAATTTAATAAATATATATATATATATATATATATATATATATAAACAGCCAACTAGTTGAAATAAATCAGATTAGCAAGAACTGAACTTAAGTAAAAGAGATTTATATTATTAGGAGCTACAATGTATTTAAAAAAAAAAAAAAAAAAAAAACTAAGCTATGGCTAAACCAAGTATTTTTAAATGGCAAGGGAAAAAAAAAAACAAAAAAAAAACCCCAACCCAAACAAAAGTAAACATGGCAACTGCTTTGAACCTCACCCCATGCTCCAACCATGTGTGCTACTAGATTGACATTTAGGTCCCACCCTTTACAGTTGAAATAGTTAAATGTAATTACCACTTCTACTCAAACAGTTTCTTTTCTTGCATTTCTCTCCTGTGGAACTCCCTTCCATTTACTCGCTTCCCTGATAACTACAATCTCCAAAAAATTCAAATATAACGTCAATTGCCATCTTATATCTTCCTGAAACCTGCTCATTTTTTATCCTTCTTTCAATATCTCCTGTACCAAGTCTTTTCTCTCACTGTAACCCCCTGCGCACTAGTGGTGGTCACACCTTCATTGGGGTGAAATTATAAAAAAAATGTTTTAAATAATAATAACAGATGTTGAGATCATTCCTCAACTGAAGTTGGAAAGATCAAATAATTTTTTTTTTTTTTTTTAAATCACTTTACCCCAAGCAAAGTGGAAATGTTACTAATGTACAGAGGGTTACAGGGGGTGCAAGTGAGAGAAAAGACTGAGTATAGGGAGGATTGAAGGAAGGACAAAAAGTGAACAGGATTTGAGAAGACAGAAGATGGCAATTGATATTGCATTTAAATTGTTGAAGATTGTAGCTATCAGGGGAAACAAGTAAATGAAAGGGAATTCCACAGGTGGGAAGTGTGAGAAAAGAAACTGTTAGAATAGAAGTAGCAGTTGCATTTAGCTGTTTGTACATTAAAAGAGTGAGATCGAGATGCCAATCTGGTAGCATACTTAAATTCATGTGTTCAGAGCACTAGAGAAAAAAAGCTCTTCAGAGAAGTTACTATGAAAATATATTTATAGAAAAGACAGAGGGAAAGCCATATCATATCATTGAGAAAGTGACTGAAGTTTATGAATTCATAAGCATCAAAGAAATTCTGAACTTTCCTAGAAAAGTAGCTGCCTACTTTTTGCTTATTTCTTTTCCAGGGGAAAAGAAATAAGCAAAAAACGAAAAGAAAAGAAAGAAAAATTAAAAAAGAAACAAGAAATAACTGCTTTTCAATTGTGCATTTAATAAAAAAAAATTTTTTTTTAAAAATCATATCACCCCGAGCAAGGCGGTAATGCCACTGATGTGCAGGGGGCTACGTAAGAGTGAAGAGATTGGAAAAGAGAAAACCGGAAACCACATCCTAAACAGGGAACGAGGGATGAGCCTCTTCACCTGTTCAATATACGTGGGTGGCATGTGAACCGGGCGATAGTTTAGTCTAAAATTATTTTAATTATGATTTATATATCATTTTTTGATAATTTGCTGTGTTTGATTGTTTTTATTCATTCTTATTCTTTCACTTCAAATTGATTTTTTGGAGATGGTAGCATATGCATTGGAATGTTTTAAGTTATATTTTGTATGTTCAACAGGAATAAAATTCTATATTCCAAGTTCTTAGATTTTGTGATATTCTGCATGAAATGTAGATTTAACCGGAAGTTGAAGACATCAGCAGTTTTATAAAAATTACTTTATTGATCAGCATTTAATGTTGGCTGACAGTGTATATAACTTTTGTGGAGAATACGTCTATCACCAAAAATGATCTATAAATCCAAGGTAAATACAATTTCATCAACAATTCATAAATTCTTAATTGTTATATATTATACGCTGTCAAACATTGGGTCATGAATACCTCTAATCACAAACAAATTGGTTAAAAAATTTTTTTTCTCAGATGATGAATGGTGACTCGAGCGATGAATATAGAAACCGGCAAGATTGGAGCAAAACTGGATGAGGTGCAAAGATTTTTGGGACAGTATCACACTAATAAGCCACAGCATAAACATTTTCAATGATAATACTTTGTCTCACTTTAGAAACATTTTCAAACAGACAAAAACAAATCTCATTGGACAATATTTTTTAGTCAAAAAGAGGCTGAATGAGCCTCAAGCATAGTCAGGGTGGTGCTAAGAGACAGAAAAAGAGAGAAGAAATCTCAGAAAGTGTTATGGGACCTACCCTTTTTGGACTATAATGAATTCTTCCTATTATTATGAATACCAGGAGAATATGCCTCTTGGTGGAGCTGAGTTGAGTTGAGTCATCCCAGTCTAATACTTCTCTGAAGAGCTTGTATTTGTTTTCCATTTAATAGATATGTTTCACTAATTACTGAGTTCATTTTCTTCTGAACCTATTCTAGGTCCACAGCAGAAAGACAGTTACCTGATGATTTTATGAAAGGAGACCCCCCTCCAAACCATAACATTTCTCCACTTCCACACCACCTTCCATTTATGCCGTCCTCTCCACCCACCATCATAAAGTTATGGAAAGTTAAATTAATATTTTGTCTATATTTTATCTGTTTGGTATTATGTTCATCTTTTTTTGGAGATTGATTTAATGATTTTCATTTGTTTTGTGCATGAAGGAAGAAGTTTTGTTTAACAGCATATCAACCTCTGTGGGTTATTTAATGCCAAAAGGTAGGGTTTTAAAGTATTTCTTTTTGATGTTTGGTTATAGTGAGAAGGTTGATTTAGTCAGATTTTGATGAAAAATCTTTTTTATTGTTTTATTTTAGAAAATTGAATGTGTCTTGTTTTGTATTCAAAAATGTATCAATGGCAATAATTTTTATTTCCTTCAAAAATGTATATTTTTTATAAAAGTCTATTCTTAAGTATATATTTTCTCTAAAAGTCTACTTTTATATTTTCATAGTGTTTTGACCATAGTTTGGGGGGTTAACTATTTGCCCATAGCTGGGACCCTAACAGGTGCTCCCACTCCAGGTCAAGGTGGACCTGGGAACAACAGCAATTAAGAGGTGGTTCCACCTCACAACCTCCCAATCAAAGGCCTTGCTGCCGGATGCAGTTTACTGTCATACCCAGGACCAGTTCTGTGTATGAACTAGTGCTTAATATCCTGTTGTAAAAGTTTAAATAAGCAATCATCTAGAGTCCAGGGAACTGATAAATCAATTTTACATTGATTCTTACGAGATAAATAGTTTCAGTTTATGAACATTTCAGATCATTAACAGCCTTTGGGAACAAATTAAATTCTGAACTGACATTCCACTATATATATATATATATATATATATATAGATATTACAGAGTGATAGGGAATATATGTTACCTCTTGCTCACTGAAATATGACAAACTTAAGTGCATGAATTTAAAATACCTGTTTTGTGAGAATCAGTAATGAGAGTGAAAACATTATACAGTTAATAAGGTATGAATTGTGACAAGTTAGTCTGGTGTTATTGGCTATGATAAATGATTTACAGAATATTCCATCTATTACTATAAGTTGACATCAATGAATTAAAGATAGCTGTCACTATACAGACAAAAAATTCATTTCAATTTCCAAAACAATGTATTAAAAGAAATCCATAACTTTATATGGACACATTAATCTTGTTAAAATAAATGCTTTAAAATCTCAATTTGAAAATATGCAAAAAAATAAAAATCAAGGATATTCATTGAAGACAAAAAAAAAAGGAAAAATATTTGGCACTCATTTGAAAGCAATAAAAATAAGTGGCTCAAATTTAAAAAATGAAGGATTAACATTTTGCAGAATTCCTTACATTGTTGGCTTTTAATGTTATTATAGTTGTTAGACTTATCTTTATTGGTCATGTAGGTCACGTCACTCACTCCCAAAAAAACATCAAAATAAAAACAGGTTGAACACAAAAATGTTCATTCTTCATTTGGGCAAGGAAAATAAAAGAAAAATGGCCTAATTAGGTTACAGAACAAAACAATGCATAACCAAATTAATGACCTTTGCTTTTTTAAGTGTTGGTTATAGAGATAGATTTTTAAAATCTCAGGCAAGAAATTTTGACATTACCATAAAAATTATCTCAGCAAAAAACATTTAGTTTGTAGATATATGTTGTGGATTCCAGAGGAGGAACCGCCAAAATAATGAACAACAAAAACCGGTATGGAGATAGAAAGTAGGTTATATTGAACATAATATACAAACTGGAATGCGAGTTAGTCAATTCAAGAATACTATTAGTAGAAATAAATATATACAAGTCTTGAAGTGAAATTGTTGGAAAAAATATGTTTGGGTAACACTTCGGTATCTGTCGGAACTCTTCAATAACTGTAACAGATCTCTACGATTACTCTCCACTGTAAAACTGCAACTGAGATTCCAGATCCAACTGCTGTTCTATAGGCAGGATTATATGTACACTCAGTTGAGTCCATTATTATATACAAAAAGGGGGAGATCCCACAACAATATATCTAAAATTAAAGGAAAAGTAATACAAATCAGCTACAGTTCTTCGAATTATCCTTAAGTAACGTTTTCCAAAAGTTCCAATTAACTCATTTGCTCCTTAAATTGCTTATCTTCTACAATAAAGATTGCGACCTTTGTATGGTATATACATACTAGTCGTTAGCAAATATGCTGATAATATTCAAACATTGGACTTCCTTTGAGACGGAAAGTCTGAGCTTCAGAGAAAGATGTTTCAATAAAGGTTGAGTATAATGAAAAAGTCCAGTACAAGCAGGTGACGTGCTATGAGAATACACACAAGTACCTTTTGTTCAATTAGAGATGGTGGACCTTTAAGAGGCTGATAGTTATTTTTCTTGTCAAACAAGATAAATTAGTGTTGCTTTGACGTCGACAACAGTGGTCAAATGAACATTTCTATACCTGTCAACCATGTAGGACAGACTTGTCAAGATCAACCTTTTGTAATGGTAGCATTGTATACAGAACTCATATGCTAGATCAAGACAAATGTGCTTCAAGTGGTCTCAGTATTGACTGTTTAGATGCAGAACATCTATTTACGCCACAATGTTGTCATGCAAATCACCAGTGGTGCTGTGATCAGTTTACATAAATTACCAAATCGCACTATTTCAATAACGAATGCCGGTTTTGCATTCATGCAACAAAGTCATTAGTTGACTATTTCAAGTGTTTGTCTATAACACACAAGCCTTAAATTACAAATCTCAATCTAATTTGGCATTTGTGGGAAGAATATTAAACAGAATTGTGTACCTTCAGAATATTGTTTACTCTCTTATTCTGCCATTCTTGCAATAAAAAAGTGATATGCTGTTCCCACAGAATAATGCCTTCACATAGTGCACATGCCATTTAACATATTCTACAAGATTTTCAACCACTTCTCTGGCCAATATGATCACCAAACCTGGCACTGATTGAACATGTATAAGATGACACTGAACCGTTAGCTGAACCCACCTACAAATCTTGATGGATTGCATCAACAGGTGTAAGAGGCATAAAATGATGTTTTACAAAATGGTATTTTACCATATGTGCACCTGCTTACACAACTGTAAAGTTCTCAACACCCAGATAAGTCACAGAGCAAAAAAAAAAAAAAGTCTTATAATTTCAATGCTAAACAAAGGACAACATGAGCCATTACTCACTTTTCACCCTTTTGGAATATTCAGACAATTAGAATGCACATAATTGGAGTAGACAGACTAAACTATCACCCGGTTCACACTCCACCCACGTCTATTGAACAGGTAAAGAGGCTTATCCCTTGTTCCCTGCTTAGAATGTGGTTTCCGGCTTTCTCTTCTCCATTCTTTTCACTCTTACGTAGCCCCCTGTGCTTTAGTGGCGTTACCGCCTTGCTCGGGATGATATGATTAAAAAAAAAAAAAAAAAAAAATATGTCATCTGCAGACAGATCTGTTTCGCTGTATCATAGCTCATCAATACGGTTAGACATGTGATTGCTTTTAGCCAGGACTGAAACCCGACTGAATTGTCATCAATCAGCTATTCTACAATGGTTTACAGAGTTAGATAGGACACCTCCTTAACATTTTGAAAAGAAATTTTTGAATTTTGGTTCAGTAAGAAAAAAGTTAAATTGAAATATGTGAAGTCCGAAAAGGGCAACTAACTACATAAGTGAGTGAGTGATAATGTGCTTAAGAAATCTTATTCTTTATAACTTTTTTCTGTTTAATATTTTTGCATGCAGTTTTCAACATTTAAATTTTGATATCTTATTTTTGTCAATCAAACTTTGCTTATCACTTATTTTATCAGAATTGATTATCAGAATTATAAATTAATTTTTTATTGTTTTTTTTAATCAATTACATATAAATTTTTTCTTTTGTTGAATATTTTTTAATGCAGGTTTTCAGTATTAAATTTATATTAAATTAATAGCAATGCCTGTAAAAATCATGGATTACATGGAAAAATGCACACATGAAAAGTAATATTCTTAAAATTATATTAAACCTGGAAAAGTAAAGGACAAGATATTCTAGTGAAGTAAAAAATAAGAAATTTCTGAAAATATTGCAGATAAAAATAAAATTTAAATGCAATATTTTAAGACATTTTTTTTTTTTTTTTACTTCACTAGAATATCATGACTTTTACATTTCAAATTGTCCTGTTCTTTTCCAGGTTTAATAAAATCCTAAGAATATTACTTTTTATGCACGCATTTTTCCATGTATGCTTTCTTAGTCTCACTAAAACCAAGCAGCATCTTTTACGTATTTTTCTTGTCTTTCATCACAATCAAAACAGAATGATTCATTATTTCTCCGAAGTTAGCTTACTAATAAGTGGAGTTATGTAATCTGTTTTCTTTTTTTAATTTTAGGTTACTCTGAACGAAGCATCACTTTTTAATGTACACGAGTAAATCATTTGATTTTTCTCTCAAGTAAGAAAGGTACAAGCAATAAATAAAGCCAATTGAAAGTTCTCTCCAGTTGCCAACAGTAACAGCAAATGTGCAAAAAGATGTAAGTTTGCCGAAACAAAAAATAAATTGCATCTGGATATCAGATCATTGTCCAACTGTTTATTATTTGATTTTGACAAAAGGATAATATTGAAGAGTTTAGTTACTATTCAGATATCAGTAGATAAATGAAGGATTAAGTTCTAATCCATATAATTCTGATTAGTCAGATTATAAACAGAACTGACGATTGCATAGCAACACAAAATGAAAATTCAATACAGTGAATCTATTATCAATAAACTTCATTTTTTTTTTTTTATAAGTTAATGGCTTAAACATTTTAATATCTCCACACTTAGTGGAGACTAAGAAAGCAGGTACAGAAATTGAAATACCTGGGAAGTCTTCTAACAGAGGATGGAAAGTGACACCAAGAACCAAAGACAAATTTACATGGCCAAGGATGCATCCCAAAAGCTGAGTAGACTATTAAGAAACAGGAAAAATTTGTTGGAAACAGAGAAAAGAGTAGTGGACTGTTATGTGATATCTGTCCTCCTATATAGCAGCAAATGCTGAACATTTTCTTCAAAGATAAAAGAAAGACTCTAAGCAACAGAAATGTAGTACCATGGACCAAACATATGAGCAACAATGAGGTTTTGGAGAGAATGGAAATGAAAAGTAAACTTATACTAAACACCACGAAGAGGCAGCTGAAGTTTCTGCAACACGTATTGAGGAAGGAGGGCTTGGAGAATCTGATACCCACAGGGAAGAGAGGGAAAGAGAGACAAGGGAAAACAATGCATGACATACATGATAGACTTCAACAAAAGGATGACAGAGCAGGGTTTGAGAGAAGTAACAGGACAAAATATATTAAGAACAACAATGGACAGGAAGAGGTGGTGTGAAGGGACATTACCACGTGCTGAAAGGACATGGCATGTAAACGAAAATGAAGCACAATCCTTTAATTTAATTTTTTCATAAAATATATACTGAAGCATAGTGTGAGTTTTTTATTTTTTAATCATTCTACCCCATTTCTTTAAAAGAATTCCCCTGCTAAAAACGAACATTCATGTATTTTAAAAAGAATAAAGATGTAGTCATCACTCATAGAAACAGCCAAAAAGTTTTATAAGAAAATGTAAAAATATTTTTTAAAATCATTTCACCCCCAAGCAAGGCAATGCCACCACTGGTGTGCAGGGGTGGGGTTTACAGCAAGAGAAAAAAAAGAACAAGGTACAGAAGGCGTCTAAGAAAGGATAAGAGATGGATGGGATTCAAGGTGATAGACAATGGCAATTGACGTTGCATTTAAACTTTTGGAGATTGTAGGTATAAGGGAAGCAAATAAACAGAAGGGAATTCCACAGACAGAATGTGCAAAAAAAGACATTCTTGAAGAAGAGGCTATTTCAACAGCAAAAGAGTTAGACCAAGGGTCGGCAACCTACGGCCAGCGAAGGCATTTTGACTGGCCCACAAGCCTGATTACCAATTACTATTTTTAACATGAGATATGAGGCTTTTGAATTCAACAAAAAGCCTGCTGTTATCTTCCTCTGATCCACCCAACCGAATTTGAATACTATGACTGCAAAAACACGATCAAAACCCAATCACCTGCATTTCTGCATAAAAAATAAAAATATAAACATAAAACAAAAAACTGAGCCAATTTGACCGAACGACCAGCAACAGACATTAGGCAGGGACAGCTTCAAAGAGACAATGTTGTCTCAGTTGGCTTTCTATTTCATTCCTCCAACAGTGACTTCCTCATCACTTACCCCTGCGACCTATCCAATGTAAGTTGCTGGAATCTTCCAATGGGCCATGTTCTTATCTTATCATACGCAAGTGTATATTTTTGCAACTATTTGTACTCGTATGTATGGGTGTGTATATATATATATATATATATATATATTTTTTTTTTTTAATCGTATCACCCCGAGCAAGGCGGTAACGCCACTGATGTACAGATTGGAAAAGAGAAAGCCGGAAACCACATCCTAAACAGGGAACAAGGGATGAGCCTCTTAACCTGTTCAATAGACGTGGGTGGAGTGTGAACCGGGCGATAGATAGATCTATCTACTCCAATTGAAAATATGTGTTTCGTTTTTTTTTATGTGTGTGTGGTTCATTTGTGGTACAATTTTCAATTACAGTTTCAAACCTACACATCATAATTTCATCCATTTCACTTCGGTTGATTTTTTTCATTGAATTATTTTGACGTTCCTTGAGAAACAGTAATTTTTGTCAGGTGTTTTTTAATTTTCTTTTGTTTTTCTGATGTCTCAATGTTTATTTTCATTATGGTTTTAAATATTTAGGTTGACAGGGGTCTGTATATGTTATTTTCCTTAATTTTTCATTAATGGACTTCGTCCGGCCCGCAGAGTTGAATGAGTTGCCGACCCCTGGATTAGACCTTCATACCAATCTAGTAGTGGACATTAATTCATACTCATCAGAGCAGTTGCCATGAAAATATTTGTTGAAAAGACAAATGGGAAGCCACATCATGTCAGTGAGAAAGTGACTGAAGGCAAACTGCTAAAAAAGGACCTACTATATTGCAGATCCTCCTTTTAATTTTGTCCAACACCTCAAGGTGAATAGCAGCACCTCAAGGTGAATAGCAGCACCACCTGACCTGATATGGCAGCAGTATTCAAGGCACAGATAAATGGTTTATAATCAGGTTTTTTTTTAATGCAAAAAAATAAATAAATAAAAATTAGGGAGTTGCACTATACAGAACTAATTTTTCTTTGAAGAGGTTAAAAATAATGCATTTTTATGACCAGTTGCACTATATACAGGTAAATATTTTTTTAAAGTTAAAATTCATGTCCCCAAAATTCAAGGGTTGCACTATACATGAAGTTGGTTGATATACAAGTATATACAGACCATATATAAAATAACCAGTCTTTTGGGCATTCACAAATGAAAGAAGCAAACGAATACAAGAATTTCAGAAAATGTTAACCTCTATGGATGTGCAGTTGCATTAAAACCTGTTAATTACAAGCTAACAAAGTTATCAAACTAGATTTTATTTTTAGGGAATTTACATTTTTTCACTCCTGTATAGCCATACATTGAGAATATGCTGAAAGCTAACTTTTTTTTTTATTTGTTAGTCTCTAAAACTGCCTCCAATAAAGCAAAATTGATAAATTACCCCAAACCATATTTGCCGACTACAATCAGCCTCTTTAAATAATAACTGAAATTTTACTTCTCCCTTGAATCATCCATAAGAAATTAAATTATGTAAACATCCTTAAAATTTTGCTTGTCATTCTTTGTGAGTTATTTCATGCAGCCTTTACACCCTGCCAATACCTCATAAATAGTAGGCTATTCTGTTTTGAATGTGTGAAAAAAAAAAATGGAAATGACAGAGATGCTATTTAGTTTCAGTGAAGAAAAGAAAGATAGAAGTATTTAATGTCTTTTGTCAACACCTCATGTTCCACTTTAGGTACCTCCACGAATTCACTGAAAAAAAAACATCACAGTATGAAGAAAAAAAGCCCCAAATTAAATAAAAACAAAGTTTTATCAGAAAAATGTTTCTGTTATTATTAAAAGGATAGATCAAAGAATGTTTTAATTATTTTTAAAACTTTAATTCTTTTAACAGAGACAAGATCTTGGTATATAATCTTGTTTTTCTTTTGTCTGTGAGTGACCCAATTTTTACAAGGGTATGTTACAGCAACCGTAATATTACGCAAGTCATGTTTTTTGCCAGTGAAAAAACACATTCATTCGGAACTTCTTGCCAAAAAGAAATAATGGTAAGATTTCAATAAAAATTTTAGGACTTATTCATACATGACTGAAATCATTTTTTAAATAATTATTTTTAGAAAATCTTGGTAAAAATATATTTTTTTTGTTTTTTTACACAAGTTACCCCCCACCCCACCCCACCCCACCCCACAAACACACCAATTTCCTGAAATGTCTAGAAATTCTTGAGAGTTCACCCATATACCTAATTAGATTCAGGAGTCATTGGGAAATGCCAATCAGCTGTCTTTTTTTTTTCCTAAATTAGTCCTTTTCCAGAAAATCTGCTCTGAAACTTGAAAACAAAAATGCAATAAAACTATGCCATTTTTTATTTAGATAAGCTTTTCATTGGTTTTATAAACAATATATATTAAGAATATCAATCTGAAAAAGGAAAACATTTTTCAATGAATAATAAATTTTTACAAGAATTGTTTTCATTTTTATCATTTTAATTTATGAAGTTTTAAAAATCTTTTAAAATGTTCTTCACCGTCCAAGCTAGATTAAGTTAATACGTGAAGATTCTATTTACTAATCAAAAGTTGAAAAGCTTAATACAAATAATCAAGCCATTCGATTTTTAAAATAAACATTTTAATTGTGTGCATACTGATGACCTGTATTTTCTTTTTATAGGTGGCTGTACATAATATATCATTAAAAGGTCATGTGTCTCATAGGTTGCAATCCTGACCGGGGGGGGGGGGCTATATAAATATTTTCGGCAGGGTACAATTCTTTCATCTTGCTTCTGTGTTTCCTATGCATTACATTTCAATAGGCTTTTCAAATCATCCCTTTAAAATTTAAAGCAAATTTTATGTTTTAATTCCTAGTTTCTTAATTTTGTTAAAGTAATTGTGAAATTCACAATCTGTGGAGCTACCTAATAAAGAATATGAAAAATAGCTATTAAAAACAAAAATTAATGAATGCCATAACATTTCATAAATTATTGAGTTACCTGTCATGTTATAATTTCAGTCTGTTATTGTAAAATTATTTTAAAAGAAAGTTTTATTTTAATTTTTCATAAAACATCTTCAGATGTAAGTCTATAAAGCTAAACTATCTAAAATTCTTTAAAATATTAGATAATTGCTGAAAATATTGTTAAATTTTTAATTTTACTATATAGTTAAAAACCAACAAAGAAAGCATACAATTGAGCTAACATAAAATTATGTCAAATATTTCTTCCATACTTAGCATCTTCTGACAGCTTCTGTCTGTTATGTCAATTATTAGCCCTGATAACAAGGCTACCATAATTAAGAAATGCTTTTATAGTATATTTCAGGCAGTAAGCAAGTAATACCTTAATCTGAGTTGAAACAGGTAAGTTAAAATTTGCTAATTTGAATAAAATGTCAATAAGGTATATTTTAATTTTGCAAGATTTAAAATTGAGAATTGGCTTCCGTTTACATAATGTGTCAATCAATGAAAAATGGCTGAAAAATTGAAATTTTTTTTAAAATCTGAAAATTTTTAGATTCCAATCTATAGAATTTCAGTTTGAAATTATACTGGAGTACTTTGCTTACAGGAATTAGTAAATTTAATCTCTTGGCTTTCAATTAAAGCTAAAATTAAAGATTCAAGAAAAAATTGAAAAAATTCAATTTAAATTTAGTTATCAAAAACGAGAGGAGGTACCTAATTTTGATTGTGTGAAAAGATATACTGAAGCCACTACTTTGTTTCACTAAGAAAGAAAGGGAAGATAAAGGTGTTTAAACTCAGTTTCAGTGAAATGAGAAAATTGTCAATTTCAAATCTTTTCTTGATTGTTGTTGCAATACCTTTTTTAAATTTGTTGAGCTCAAATATTTAACAATGTAATAGGGGAATTTCTGCAGATATTGTAGAACTCTCCATGAGTTTATTCAGTCATTAAGATGCATCAGAAAACTGAAATAGGAGAACCATGTCTGCCCTTCCTTAGTTCACACAACTTATGCTTTTCCATTACTATTGTGTATTGCTAGTTCAAAAAAATAAAAATATATATATATATATATATATAGATATGGTAATGATGTTCTAAAGCACTCATTAAAATTTTTTACATTCCATGGAGTTAAGAGACCTCGAAATTTAATTTCAATAGATACCACTAGTGAATAATAAACTATACAATAATTTTATAAGAAACATGTTTGGCTTACTTTCTCCTCGACTGTATTCTTTAGTTGTTTAGCTGTGTCGGCAACAGTCTTGCCAGCAAATTTGCTCATGCTGAACAGGTAACCTGAAAAAAAAAAAAAATGAAATTAAACAATCATTGTCCACTAGGATTTTGTTCTTGATATCAAGCACAATGCTGAAAGGGATGAAGTATAATTAAGTATATAAAGTTTCTTACTGGGATCCTTAATAAATTTATACAAAACTCATTTATAATAAGTTTTGGAAAAAGAAAAATTAGCAAAATGCCACTGTTCAAGTAAATCACTGGTTGACATTCAGAATTCCAGCTCTAATTTACCTTCAGACATAGATAACATATGCCCTCTTCTCTGTCAATGCAAAAATACATCCAAATCAAAGTGATACCTATAACCGGCCAGGCGAACATGCCGTGATCTAAAATTGCTACTAAATAATTTCTGAGAACATTTCTAGCAAGAAACTTGTAATACCCAGTTAGTCAATCAGCCACTATAACCAATATTAGGATGAGAGGGGGGTGAGGCGTAATTGATAATGGCTCAGAATGAGAAATCGGAGAACAGAATTTGAATTCTACTTGGTTTTGTTACATTCATTTATGTACTAATATCCTTAGGAAAAGGATATTCTCTCCCGCCCACCAGCTACGAATTGAATAGCAGAACAGACTATAGCTTTGACTAGTCAAGCGCAAAAAGAAATAGTAGTCTACAACAGAATTTACTCCTGTTGGTTCAGTCACAGTTGCAATGGTTTTCTTTTCCTCTATGTTTTAGCTTCTTTCTAAATTGTGTGGATTTTTCTTAGAGCATAGATCACAGGTTTGTTTACAGGATCAGAAGTCTTCAAAACATCCAAGTGTGCCCTCAAAGCATTCTTGGTACATTTGTATCAATTCTGCTTGGTTTATAACTGACAGTGTGTTGCTCAAATCCAGTGGAGTTGGTAATTTTTTTTTTTATGCATTTATGTGGATCATTCAAATCAGCAGTGATTTATTCTATTTTTTTTTTATTGTTTTTCCACAACTATTCAGCTCATGAGCGTTGTGGTGCAGTGGATATTGGCTTGGAATGAGAAATCAAGGTGCAGAGTTCAAATTCTACTTGAATTCCTTGCATTCACTTACTCGCAAATACCCTTGGGAAAGATATTAATCCATCTCTTCCCTCCAGTTATGAATTAAATAACAGGACAGATTCAGTTCTATAGCCTTGGCTGGCAACCAGTCTACTCCAGAAAGCAAAGGCAACCTACTGCAGGATAATCTTCTGCCCAGTCAGACATGTCGCTTTCAAGAGAGGATCGCCCAAGCGTGTTTCACGCGTGGCACTTAACTGACTGATTCAGGTCAAGGATTGTTGGTTCATCAGTCAGTTACATAGAAGACATATTCAACATTTTTTCTCCTTGTATGTATCTCTGATTTTTCTTTTTTCCAATTGTTTTATTTCTACACCATATACTGCTAGCATAACACTGGTGACTGTCTAACAACCCTGCAACCTCAGTGGCAGCACAATATTTTATATCAGTTTCTATTTTCAGGTTAATAATTATATGCTTATTGTTCACTTCTGCATTTTTCTTATATCATGCAGTAGTTTTCTTTTTGCAGCTTCATTTTCTAATATTTTATGCAGTTGGAACCTATTTACTTCTATTGTCTTACTAGCAGTATAGCCCGGTGTTGCTTGGATGTAATGAAAACTTTAAAATTAATCCATGCTCCTGGAGCGCAGACTCTTTGGACGTTGACACAAAAGACTAAAAAGCAATAGTTGTTTCCAGTTAAAGCGAAACCGTAGACTGAAAGAAAAATGAATGGATGTAAGTCAAATTTTGATTTCCTGGTATTGATATCAAATGAGTTTTTTCATCGTAAACTGAATTTTGAAGGATAAATAAGTCCTCTGAGTAAATAGTATCATGGCTGAGACTAAGAACTACAATTATACCTACTTAGAGCCAAACTCGAAGCAAAAACTAAAATAAAAGGGCTGTAAAAAAATTTTTAAAAATTAAAAATACAGACATACAGGCAGATAAACAGACACACACAAACACCTTGCCTTTTATTTATATATATACATATATATATATATATATATATATATAAATAAATCGATTTTCTGCACTATTGTAAGAACTGCAAGCTTGAAACTTCTGAATATCGTTGTCTGTCTATGAGTGTATCAAATTTGATTAAAATCGGACAACTCCTTCTATAACCCGATTTTTTTGATTATTGATATTTATCAGGGGTACCTCAACACAAAACCTAGCTAAGAACACTCGCAGATGCTTATAGTACAACTCTGTAAATTTTCAAGAAAATCGATTCAGCCATTTCAGAGTCATTACAGATTTTTCTGTTTTTGTTAGGCATCCCCCTCCCAGATTTGTCTCCAGTTTATGGCCATATTACATTGAAACACTAATTCTCGACAGTCAGTCAGTTAAGTGCCATACGTGATACATGCTTTGGGTGATCATGTCTTGAAAGAGACATGACCGACTAGGCAGAAGATTATCCCACAGTAGATTGCCATTGCTTTCTGCAGTAGACTGGTTGCCAGCCAAGGGTATATAACTAAGTCTGTCCTATTATTTAACACATAACTGGAGGGAAGAGATGGATTAATACCTTTCCCAAGTGTATTTGTGCGTAAGTGAATGCAACAAATTCAAATGGAATTCAAATTTGTCTAATCAATTTGTCATTCCACGCCGATATCCACTGTACCACAACACATCTAATTCTCGTACAATCACCAAATTTAATCAATGTAAGCCTAGTCAGTACTTAGATGAGTAAATGCTTGGGAATACCAAGTCCTGTAAGCTTGGATGTGTGGTTGGTGTAAGGGATAATGGCTTGGAATTGTTAATTAGAGAGCTGAGTTCTAAATTCCAGATGGGTTCGTTATATTCACTTATGTGCAAATACCCTTGAGAAAGCAATGAATGCACCTCTTTTCTCTTGTAGCCATGGGTTAATTAGTAAAACTTCTAATACTAAATCATCATCTCAAAAAAAATAAAACATCACAATCTAAAAATATTTTTTGGCTTTAAATAACCTGCAAAGGGTTGACAAGACATAGAAAATAAATGAATCAACAATCACATTCTTTCTCAGTGGATTACTCTACCACATGCTGGGGTCAGTGGCCTTTTCATGAGCCAGGCAACTATGCAGTGTCTTGGAGGAGGAGGGCAGAGATATCAAATGTACTATAATAAATTGTCCCAAGGTCAGACTGCCCTACCCAGAAGACTGCCTTGTTCTAAATATTTAAAGGAAAAATAAAGTTAATATTAAATTATTTAAACAAGGTTCTTTATTTTACTGCATGAACAACAGGGTGACAACTATCCCAATTAACAAAAAAAAAATGTAAATTCCTTACTAGGTTAATTTGACATACTGAACATAAATCTTTTGTGAGCTCAGGGTTCACAGGTTGTGGACCCCTGTTCTAGAACATCATCCAAAAAGAAGACATTTTTCTCCAGTCATCAAATTTCTGCAGTCTATCAAAGCACATACACAGATTTGCTCTCTTCCAGTAATAGTGAGGACTGATTATATTGCAGATCTTTCTGCATCTTAATCTGGACATATTTCTGCTGGGCACCATGTTTAGTTCTTCTATAAGTTTATATAAATAATATCACTACTGGTTGACGCCTTTGCTCTTTCATTTATTATTTTCATGCACCAATAAATAGCTGAAATTTGATTTAGTCACATGCTTGAAGTCACTAAAGACACCTATAGATGATCAATGTTTGCATGATAAATTATATGTAATGCCAAATGTTTTAAGCCTGTAACAGTTGCAATTTCTAACATAGAATAATCCAGACCATTAAACGGTTACCAACAACTTGCACAACACCCTTCTGAGAGGTTAGATCTATTACTTCATATAATCTAACACAAATATGGCACATAGCCCACCCCCAGCCACAAAAAGAGAGAGATGGTAGTGTGGCTCATTTGACTAGATGATATGGCTAGTCATTCATAATATAATGGCAATGTTCTCTAGCCATGTTGAGACCTAGTAACCATTGTCATAGTGTCATTAATGATAGCCTTCTCCCAAGGCAATGATGAAATCCCCCATGAAATGCAATGTACTTTGTACATTATGTTACTTGGTTGGTTGCAGGACAACATCACAGATTTGCAATGTGATATGGAATTTTTTTTTTTTTTTTGTGTGGCTACATCCCTTCACAGTCACCAGCAGTCCTCTCTTTGACTCACTCATGTTAGTAATGTCTACCACGTATTCACTTATTCCTTTTATATCAGGGTAAAAAAAAAATTTACAGATAGAGTACTTCAATTTTTGGTCCCCAACAATCATTCCAAACTAATTCTGTGTCCCATAGCTGCCACAGTTACACAACCTCTTTACTTATACTAACTATAGATCATCCAGCTTAATTCTATTTCTACAAGCAAGGGAAAGGCAAAACTACCCAGTGTACTGCTATTTGAATTTTTGGCATTTCAGTTTAGTTTGCAATCACTCAATTCTATATTTCAGTCTCAGTTTGAATTATATTTCAAACAAGCTTTATCCCAATATCTGGTTTTTCAGTCTAAAATTCAAAATACCAGAAAGGCTATGTTTGTATTTTTCACAAATATCAATGCTCCAATATCTTTCTAAATAAATTTTAAAAAACAAATTAGAAATAAAAAAAGTAAAATAAAATTGAATAATTATAAAATCTAATGCCAAAGTCATGTGCTTTATATTGCCAATATAATTTAAAATGCATTCAAGTTCAAGGAAAATGCAACTTTTAAGACAGTGACATCTTCAGTTTCAAACAGCAAAAAGAAAGGCATTCAGAAATTTAAAGTGCAACCAAGTGTGTTTTGTGACATCACTTCTGCTGGATTACTGAACAAATTCATATTTATGCATCTTTAACTCTTTTTCTCTCAAAAATGTTGAAAGATGACTGACGCAGCAAACAAAATAGTTTGGAATGGATTAATATTTTTTTAAATTTGAAAAACAATTGAACTTAATTTAGAAAAGAATAAAAGTCATAAAATAACAAAGAAAATGTTCCATGCAGATAAAGTAGAGATTTCGAATTCTTTGATTAGCCTACATAGAAACATTTTTCAAACAGTTTACTACAACCCATAGCAAGAATCACATTCTGCCATGTGACCCATCACAACTACGTTTCTTATGGATCAGTGCATTATGTATGAATATATAATTGATAATAGTTGAGAACCAACAACCTTCAACCCATAACAAGATGGACTTGAGAACAGATTGATAAAGATATATATATATATTAAATTTTAAATAAAATACGAGCTTCCCCCAATGAAAAACTAGCAAGGATTTATGAGTGCTGTGCAACATTTAGAGTTGTTTATATTCTACACTTTGCTCTCATTTGCATATTTTTTCTTTCTTTTTTTGTCACAGTTTATTTTAATTATTTCCTGACCCACCGAAGAGTCAAGACCCACAGTTTGAAAAAAACCTGAATAGACAATGCTTTTATATGCTTCCCTACAAATATCTGGAAAATTACATTCATAGCTTTTGGGTTTAAACAACATTTTTCTTCTTCTTCATGTGCCGTGTCCCCTCAGGGCGTAGGCGATCATGGACTTCCACTTGGCTCTGTTTCTTGTCACTCTCAATAATTTTTCTCTTGGTATCTCTTCCAAGCCCCGCTCTGTCAACCATTTGCTCAGACCTAACAAGTACATCTTGCGCTGCTTTCCCCTGTCTCTTCTTCCATTTATCCAACCTGTGAGTATCAAGTTCTCCAAGCCTTCCTTTCTCATTACATGTTCCAGGAACCTCATTTGTCTCTTTCTGATATTTATTATCAGTTTTCTTTTCGTTTGCATCCCTTCCAACACCTCATTGTTGCACAGGTGCTCTGTCCATAGCATCCTTCTGTAAAACCACATTTCTCTTGCCTCAAGCCTCTCCATCATTGAGGAGATCGTCCAGCATTCACGTCCATACAAAAGGACAGATATCACGTAGCAATCCAGCACTCTTCTTTGTTTCTAATGAGATTTTCCTGTCTTTCAGTACTCTGGTTAGCTTCTGAAATGCATATTCAGCCATGCCAATGTGTCTTTGGATCTCCGTGTCGCATTTTCCATCTTATGTCAAAACACTTCCCAAGTATTTGAATTTTTTTTACTTGTTTTATTTTAGATTCTCCGACAATAAATCATCAATAAGGATATGTAATGAAAGATCAGTTTAAACTTTGAAACACTTGGCAGTGCAACATATCTCAAGGCATATTATCCAGATAACAAGAAATCACTGGCACACTTATTTTAATATTTCTTTTCTATTTCATAATAGAACTACTTTATTATACACCAAATAGCAGAACAGATTGGATTCTATAGCCTTGGCTGGCAACCAGTCTACCACAGAAAGTAATGGCAACCTACTGCAGGAAAATCTGCCCAGTAAGTTGTATCTCAAAACAAACATGATAGCCTATGGTGCTTAACTGATGTAAGTACCTATAAAGATTGAATAAAGGTAGGAATAGATAATACTGAATGAAGGTCTGAAGCAAAAACTGTTCAATTATATATTTGGGAAGATTAAGATGTGATATCATATTGCCAGTCTTTTATGAACCATATTCCTTCAGGACGTAAATGATTCTGGCTCTCAACATCTTCCTGTTCCTTGCAGCACTTAACAAGTTTAGTCCTTTTGTTATTACTCCCAAACCTTATTCTATCATCCATTTAATCAAGTTTACCAAGTATGTTTCACACTAATTTTCAGTCCCTCAATATGTCCCGTGATTAACAGGTTTTCCGACTCTATCCTTATATTCTCCAGAAATTTCAACTGCCTCTTCCTGACACGTTTTTTTTTTGTTTTTCCTTCCACTTATTACAGGCCCCTACCCCTGTTTCTATGGTTAGCTTTCTCCAGACTTAAAAGAATTTCATAAAAATGAAAGCAGGAAGTAAACATTACTTAAGTGAATAATAATAAAATTGTTTGTTTTCTTTTTTTTTAAAATCATATCACCCTGAGCAAGGTGGTAATGCCACTGATGTGCAGGGGGCTACATAAGAGTGAAAAGATTGAGAAAGAGAAAGCCGGAAATCTCATCCTAAACAGTGAACAAGGGATGAGCCTCTTCACCTGTCCAATAGACAAGGGTGGAGTGTAAACCGGGCAATAGTTTAGTCCATCTACTCCAATTAAAAGTAAAAAAGAAAAGAGTGAAAAGGTTTGAAGAGAGAAAACCGGAAACCACATCCTAAACATGGAACAAGGGATGAGCCTCTTCACCTGTTCAATAGACGAGGGATTGTCACTGCATTTAAACTTTTCAAGATTCTAGCTATCAAGAAAGCAAGCAAATGGAAGGGGGTTCTACATACGGGAAATGCAAGAAAAGAAATTATTAAAGTAGAAGAGGCGGTTGCCAAAAAGACTACAATTAAATAAAAATATAATCTTGGCCTAGATTTCCATTTTTAATCATCTCTCCCCACCCTCACAAGCCTAAACTAATTTCACCTGGCATCTGTACAATCAAATATCCAATCCCATCACTTGTATGCAGGCAATGCAAATCAATAAGTTCAACTGTTCACACTCTGCAGTTGTTAAATGGGCAAGCCAAGTAAGCCATTTATAGAGAGCGTCATTTTCGCTGGATACTCCATACGTGTGGCCCTGAGCCAGATTTTAGTCTAAACAAATCAAAACTAAACAAGTAACTTGAAATATTCTTCATGGAAACATTAATTCTATTTGGAAAAAAAATTCAAATAGTGTTTTTATTTTATTTTATATGCGAATACATATTTAGCTGATCTTATTTTCATATTTATTTATATCCTGACATCAAAATCAATAATCAAGTGAATTGTAAACATAAGTTCAAATGAAATAGTAGCACAACTGAATTTGTAAAATATTTCCAGAGTAATCTTGTAAAAACAATCATCTTTAAAGAATAAGAATTCTTTGAGCATGGATAAAGATGAAAGAAACACACAAGCATCTTTTCAGTAACAATTAAAAAAAGGTAAACATTTCAACAGAGTATTTGTTCCTAATTTACAATAAACCATGTAGCCTGATTTTCTGAACAACAGATTTCAGTAATTGCATTTCCATTGCAATTCTTTTATAAAAAAAAAAAAAAGATCACATGACCAAATTCAAGATGCTCAGCTGCAAGAAATACAAAAGCTAGAGAAACAGGCTCTTCACCATTTTTTTTTTTCCATGAATTATAGCTACATTAAAATTCTATTCTGAAATCTTTATGCGAATCAGATTGGTGTTAATCTCAAGATGAGAGACTTATTAAAACAAATACTTAGGAGTGAAAGTGATAAATATTGGGTTGTGGAAATACATAATGAATAAAAATGCAATTAGCTGAATAGTTGAAAAATACACTTTGCATCCAGTATATAAATACTAGTATTTATAGAGTCAATGCAAATTTTATATTGGACAAGAATATAGGTAATTTTTCTTCTGGTGCATTACAAGCTTCTTAGTCCATTGTTAATGAAGGTATCTGCTTATAAATCCATCCACTCAAAATAATATTCAGTTAAAAGAAATGGAAACACAATTCAAGATAGAATTTCAATAAAACAAATGGTGAGCATTTTATGATAAGTTTTAATGATTTAAAAAAAAAAAAAAATCATTAACATAATAATAATAATAAACGATTAAAAACTTTTGCTTTACTCGCCAGCAGTTGATTAAAAATCTAGCTATGAAACATGTCCATTCAAATATAGAAAAACCCAATCCAACTTTTACAAGCCAAAAGTATGTGATTGAAGATGTTACTTAGAATGACCTACAAAATAGAATGGTTCTTTAGTTAATATTGCACAATAACATGTGTATCAAATGAATTTATAAATATTTAACAATTACCTATATTGCAGTTTCATCAATGAAAGAATGAAGAAAATTTAGGGTGATTCAGTTGGCAATAAATACTAAAAATAGCATGAAATACATCAATTTCTTTAAAAAAAAAAAAAAAAAAACTGGGGTGGCCTAATAATTATGGCCAGTAGTGTATATGAGATAATGATATATTTTTATATATTAAGAACAGTACTTGGGAAATCATATGACAAAGTGAGAACAGCTTACTTGACATGGTTTGTCCTTCAGAACTTCATAACAAATGAAGTCTTGAAGGACGAAACATGTCACAAGTAAACTTCTCTCACTTTGTCATGATTTTCACACACATACAAAAACAAACACAGATATATATATATATAAAAACCACTTGTATCCAAGGATTCCCATCTACTATATACGTATTTATGTTTATTCGACACCCACAGAGCCCACCTGTGATTTATACTCCAACTATGCTGAGAGACCACATAATCTGGCCTGATCAACAGAATGTACAAAGCCAACACGCTCAAACTCTCAGTCACGATGACTTGTGACTGTGCTAGCACAACCACTGATGGTTCCCAAAGGGTTGGCTCTACCTGCCCAATTTCACTCACAAAGCTTAAGTCAACTTCTGCTATGGTTTCAGGCACTTTCCAAAGTACTGCACGATCACCTCAGTCATATCAATAACATCAAGAAGTCACCATGTACAAATTGCCCATGGTGAGATTTAAATCTGGGTTTTATGGTCAGAAAGCAAACGTTCTAACAACTTTTTGGCCAGTCACACACACAAAATTTTATTTAGAGTTGTGAAAAACTTTCTTGCAACTGCAAAATAACAATCAGACCGAAAAATCACAATTAGAGTTAAGAATGTGCAATAAATAATTTACTCAACATTGTTATATTTTATATATGAAAGAATGTAAATTTAAGAGAAAAAAAAAAACAAAATGAAAAAAAGAGGCCATTTTGAATTTAAGCTATATGATAAATCATATGTAAATCAAACAGTCTACATAAAGAATATGATAGTAAATTTTTTTTCTACAAATACTAATAGTAATGAAAGTACAGAAAATATATGGCATGTTTTTGTGACACTCAGATTTACACACGATCTCCATCACTGAACAATAAATCTAGATAATAAAAACATACCTACATTCAACTAATAACTTATTTTTATCATTACAATCTCTCGTACAGACTTAAGTGTAGGGTTGCTGGAACCTTACATAACATCTACCTTCACAATTACACAACATTCAGATGGGAGGACTACTCAATGTAGACAGAAATAAGACTGTCTTTGTACAAATGAATGAGCGATAAGCTCTCTTTTAAATCAACATCAGAAGTGTGGAAATACAAATAGACTTAAATTAGAACTAATAATTCCAATGACCTTACATCTCTTAAACCAACATAAAACACTTAAGTACAAATTAAACATAATTATTTATGTTGTATGCTTAAACTGTGAGAAAAATTATAACAGATTTATCTACCTTTATTGTCAGTTAACACTGAAAGCTTTTCATTAAGAATGGCAAGAAACTTTAAGAGCAAAGTTTACTGCTTAACAAAAACAAACTAGTCTGGAAGAAAGGAAAGCCCTAGACAGAAGTTTATGAGGCTATCTGGTTTTATGTCATATGAATCCATAACCAATCTTTCCTTTTCTTTGTCACGGCTTTGTTCTAAAAAAAGCAGGAAATGAAAAAAAGAAAAAGAAAGTGTCTGGGATAGAAATACAAGATGAGAAAACCTGACAGACAAGCAGCCTATAATCTGTCATGCAGAAATAGAGACAGAAAGAGATAAACAAGAGGTAACAAGATTTATGGAAAGGAGAGAAAGAAAATTGGCCAACAGTTACATCTAGTAGAAAATGGAAGTGTTTCTGGTCTACATTTAGTCAAGAATGGGGAACAAAAGGAAAAATAACAGGATAATGGTGGTAACAACAATAGCAAGATTACAGGCATGATGTAGAAACTACAGCATCAAGCCAACAAGTGGCTTTCAAACATACGTCAACAGAAAGAATGAGATGCAATTTATTTGAATTAAGGTTAACCAAGCTGAAAAGATGACAAATTGACAAGATTTGGAAATGACAATTATCTTTGATGGAACTTTACACCAGATTTCAATAAATATAAAATTCTAATTAGGAAGAGAGAATTTGCAACAGTGCGAATCTTACATTTTCATCAGCAACATCAACAGACCTTTCAACCATTGTGCGCACAGACATTCTTCAGGTCGAAACGTCATGAATATGACAAAGATGAGGACAGCATTCTGAATAATGTAAATAATTATATCTCACCTAAGAAATATAGACAAATAAGATGAACAGGCATTAAACCTATAAGCCTAGTCATAAGTATTTTTTATTGAAAATTATTTAAAACTGAAGTGTGACCTATGCACATCCTCATAATTTTGACAATCATTGGCTAACAACAATATATAAATACTATATTAATATATAAGTAGCTTTGTTTTCGGCTTGGAGTTAAAATGTTTTGAATACTGTTGAATTCTGTTCTGGGT
Source organism: Ascarosepion bandense (assembly GCA_037127315.1). NCBI lineage: Eukaryota > Metazoa > Mollusca > Cephalopoda > Sepiida > Sepiidae > Ascarosepion > Ascarosepion bandense. Next base: position 6,193,939 of record JBBBDQ010001033.1, on the reverse strand, counting down.
AAGCCATTATCTTTTTTTTTTTTTTTTTGTTCATTTTGCCTAATTTTTGCTTGATTTTAAAACTTTTTATGCTTAATTGAAGGATTGATTTTGTTTTCTTAGAAATTTCCTGAACTTTAACTAAGTTAAAACTTAGCAATTCAACAACGTTTTTTTTTTTTTCATTGGAGCAGATGGACTAAACTATCGCCCGGTTCACACTCCACCCACATCTATTGAACAGGTGAAGAGGCTCATCCCTTGTTCCCTGTTTAGGATGTGATTTCCGGCTTTCTCTTTTCCATTCTTTTTACCCTTACGTAGCCCCCTGCGCATCAGTGGTGTTATCACCTTGCTTGGGGTGATATGATTAAAAAAAAAAAAAAAAAAATCCTATGAAAATCTACGTAAGAAAATTAGAGCCTGCAGTCTTTTTTCCTCTTCTCACTTTTGTTGGCAGCTATTTTCCAGCACATGCACTATTCTAATAATTACATTTTCCAATCATTATAAGGTGATAAGAGATTAATCAGTGAAAGTTATCCATTGATAGGTTAAAATAATCATATCGCCATATGGGATACACACTGAGGCGATCATTTCTCAAAAAAGTCATGACTGACTAGGCATAAGATTTCCCCACAGTAGGTTGCCATTACTATCTGTGGTAGACTGGTCACCAATCAAGGCTATAGAACTGAATCTGTTCTGCTATTTAGCCCATAGCCGGAGAGAGAAGCGACGGATTCATTCCTTTCCCAGGGTATTTTGTGAAAGGTATGAATTCGTTGCTTAAAATAGGATACAAATCTCACTTTCACTAAATGCTTAAGATTTTTACAAAAAAAAAAGTTTTGATCAATCATTATTTTCTTTTGTTACAACCTATAACAAGTAACACTAGCTAGTAGAGAGAAAAAAAAAGATCTACTTGAAGTGAACTTAAAATCAAGAGACAGCAATATATATATATATATATATATATATATATAGATATATACACACACACTACTACTAGCCATAATTATTAGGCCACCCCAGTTTGTTTTGTTTTTTTAAAAGAAATTATGTATTTCATACTATTTTTAGTAGTTATTGCCAAGTGGATAATTCTAAATGAAAATAGAATTGTTTTTTGTTATTATTACTTTCCAAAATTTTACAAGGCAAGGAAGCATTGATAAAATCGTCCGAATCACCCTAAATTTTCTTCATTCTTTCATTAATGAAACTGCAATATAGGTAATTATTACATATTTATAAATTCATTTAATGCACATGTTATTGTGCAGTATTAACTAAAGTACCAGTCTATTTTCATTTACAATTATTCACATGGCAATAAATACTAAAAAAGTAGTATGAAATACATCATTTTCTTAAACTGGAGTGGCCTAATAATTATGGCCAGTTATATATATATATATATATATATATATATATATACACACACACACACTCTCTCTCTCTCTCTCTCTAATGCTAAATGAAGAAGGTCATAAGTAGGAGGTATGGGAAAACAAACTAGGGGTGATCAATAAAGGTGTTGCTTGAAAAATGATTAAAATCAAGTCTTTCAAATCTTGAAATAAAACTAAAAATAGATGTCCTTCAATGTCTAACAAAATCAAAAATATTTGCATGAAGTTTTGCCAGCATTACATTATAAAGAAATGTCAATCAATGACTAAACAATATATATCCAACAATATCCAAAAATAATACTTTTAAAATGCAGCAATGAAATTTAAAATATTTTAAAAAGATGGAAAATCCACCAAATTAATGGAATGTTATCCAACTTAGAGATGGTAATCCAGTAGAAAATTTGATGTTCATTAAAATATATATATGACAATGGAAAACAATATATTCAAGCCAAAAAAAAAAATAAAAATAAAAAAATAAAATCTCTAAAAAGCAATAAAAATGCTGCAATTAACTTAAATTTAAAAAAAGTAAACAAAATCAATGGATACCCTTCACAAAAAAAATTATGACATTGATAATATAGGCTCCTTACCATTCTATCCTCCAAAATCAATATTTTTAACAGTGATATATACAATCTGAAACTAAAATTGGTGGCAGTTTTATCTTGTATCGAAGAATTTAATTTTTTTTCTTATCACTTTCTTTATAATGACAATGCTGATTAAGTAGACCAATTCTTGTATGGAGAGCCAATAACATTGACTGCATGATAATGTTGGTGGAGGATGAGGTCAAGTTTGACTTCTTCCTTTTCTCTTCTAGTGGCTTCAAAAAATTTTTTGGTTCTGATGATGATAAAACGTCACCAGTTTGTATGATGTTGTGCTTCAAATAATTTAGGCTCAAGTCTAATGGCTTTGAGTGTTGTTTTGAATTGGTCCTTGTAACTTCAAAGTGGGCAACCCCATGGTCTTTTCCCTGAAGTGCGTTCACTAAATACAGTTTGACATGGAAACCTTGACTCTTCCATTCTTGCTACATTTCCTTCCATCAAAGATCTGTGATTCAATGCTTTGACTATTGGCTCTTTCCAGAACTTTGGTGTTTGCCACATAGTATTTTCATTTGATGATTGAATGAAACTTTTACTGGTGAAAGTATTCTATTTTATAGATGTCACGATGATATAGAGTCCAGGTTTTGCAACCATACAGTAAAGTTGAAATAATGACATTATAGACAATTTTTGTTAAGTTCAGATCTTTGTAGTTGAAGGCGTGTTTGATTAGCTTTCCAAATACCTAGTGTTCCACGGCCTTGGTTTGATAAGAAGGGGCTGGTTAGACATGAAAATTGCTTTACTTGTTTGACAGGTGTATCACAGAGGGTAATGTCAAGATCTGGTAGGTATCTGAGGACCTTGGTTTTCTTCATGTGTACTCTAAGGCCAAAACAATTGTAGGCTATAGAAAAGTTGTTTAAAGACTGTTGGAGTTGTTTTGAATGACAGAGGGTAGCATTACCATCATATATTAAAGTTATGAGGTTTGTTGCATGCGTGTTAGATGTCCAGATCCAAATTTAAGGTTTGTAAGTCCTCCATCATATTGATATCAACTTCTGAATTGTCTGGAAGTTTATGAAGCATTACAGTCAGATGCAAGGAGAATAACACAGATGCCAAGACACATTCTTTGTTTTAGTCTGCACATGATCTGAAATTCTTCTGAAAGCATGTTTTGGTGGAATACACATCCGGAGATATTGTCATGCATTGCTTGAAAACAAGAGATAAATTAGTCGGAACATCCAAAAAGATGTAGAACTTTTTACATAACAGTCTTGAAATGTTATCACATACAATCTAAAACTTATACATTACTAGCAAGGCATTGCTCGGATATAATGAAAGCTTTAAAACTAATCCATGGTCCTGGAGCTCAGACGTTTTGGACATTGGCATGAAAGACTAAAAAGCAATAGTTGTTTCCAGTTAAAGTGAAACCATAGAGTGATAGAAAAATGAATGGATGTAAGTCAAATTTTGATTTCCTGGTATCAATATCAAATAAGTTTTTTTGTCGTAAACTGAATTTTGAAGGTTAAATAAGTCCTCTGAGTAAATGGTATCATGGCTGAGACTAAGAACTACAATTATACTTACTTAGAGCCAAACCCAAAACAAAAACTAAAATAAAAAGGCTGAAAAAAAAAAAAAAAAAATACAGACATACAGGCAGATAAACAGACACACACAAACATCTTGCCTTTTATTTATATATATATATATATATATATATATATATATAAAAATCAATTTTCTGCACTATTGTAAGAACTGCAACCTTGAAACTTCTGAATATCATTTATGTCTTTGTCTATGAGTGTATCAAATTTGATTAAAATCGGACCACTCCTTCTATAACCCGATTTTTTCAATTATCGATTTGATATTTATCGGGGGTACCTCAACACAAAACCTAGCTAAGAACACTTGCAGAGGCTTATAGTACAACTGTGTAAATTTTCAAGAAAATCGGTTCAGCCGTTTCTGAGTTTATAGGTAATGAACACACACAAAGTTCTATTTATAAATAAGTTTAGATTTATATAAGTATATCCTAAAAATTTTATCTACCTACAGCTCATGTTGGAAGTGTTATGTTATATGATAGTGAAGGAGGTTGATATTAGCAGAACTGCTTGAACTGACATGCAGATGGTACAGTGAATGTTGAGATAATGGACATAGTAAAACCCAGTCAACAATTGTAGGTTTATTGAAAGTTGATGGTCAAAGAAAGGTAGATCACAAAAAAAAAAAAAAAAAAAAAAAAAAAAATTGAGATTACAACTAGGCCTGACACAAAAGTAGGCAGCCGAGAAAAGAACCATCAAGAAAACTGTCTAACCCATGCTAGAATAGAAATGGACATTAGACAGTGACAAAGATGATATCAATTGATTAATACCAATTTTACAGAAGAAATAGCAACTTGCCTAATAAAATCTGACATTTTATCTTGCCAATGTAAATTCTTCTTCTGATGACACCTGTTCATTAGTGAAACATGTCAAAGTAAAAGAATTCCAAAGTCTTATACACTTAGCATATATCTCACTTCTTGTCATGGCGGCATCACCGACAGACTGAATGAACTCTTCCAACCATTACTTATACCTCCCCTCACAAGAGGCGAGAGAGAGTAACCCTTGCAGAACGCCCCAGACTCAGCCAAGAGTCGGTCTACAAGCACTGCTAACTTAATGACCATTACGAGTCCCTGTTCTAAGGCAGAGGTTTGAATCCTAGTATTACACACTAACTTGTATTATCATTCCTACTAACCAAATTCCAAGTATTGTATTTTTTCAGTATTTAATATATATTCGTTATTTCCTATTGGGTTGTTTTGCATTATTCTTGCTGGACCTTTATCCGGGTCCATGACACTTCACAATATTTAAGCTGACTGCCTTCAAGGGAACATTTGTAAGCATTTTTAAGACAAAAATCTATCCAATCATTTGTGAGAGGAGCTTTTTTTTCTTCCCTATTGTTTTACTTGGATTTTAAGTGACAAAATAGTCAAAAGTTACAGATTTGGCACAACAAAAAAAATCACTCACATTCTTTAACACAGATTTCAATTGGTCTGTTAACAAAATAAAATAGAAACCAATACCTAAAAATCTATCTAGCACTTATAATCAGCTTGATGGTAACTTGAGTAATGAGGTACTAGAACTGAAGACAAATATAAATTTTTGACAAAAACAAAGATCTTTGAAACACTGAGGTATAACAGGAACAAAACTTAAAATACCCAAGTTTGAGTTTATTTTGTTTAACGGCATATCAAAAATGTGTTATGATAATTTTTTCTTAAAAGTTTTATATATATATATATATATATATATATATATATTTTCCATAAAAGTGTATTTTTATACTTTCATAGTGTTTTGACCCGAGTTTAGAGGTTAACTATTTGTCCATAGCTGGGATCCCCTAACAGGTGCTACCACTTCGGGTCAGGGTGGACCGGGGAACAGCAATTAAGAGGTGGTTCCATGCTCCTCACAACCTCCCAATCAGAGGCCTTGCTGCCGGATGCAGTTTACCGTCATGCCCAGGACCTAAAATACTCAAAGGTTATAAATACCAACTCATGAATATCAAATTATTCATACAAGGTTTTATCTAATATATGAGAGAAATAAATAACTACCCACCCAGATAAGCTAACTGATCAGAGCAGAAAATTAAACAGCAACAAACAGCAGTTACAATTCTAAGACGCCCATATCTATAGAGACTAAATCTAGCTGCTCACCAAACACAAAAAAAATTCTACATGATGTAAAATAAAAGATCTAAAAATACAGCACCAATTCAAATCACATTTTCCGAAAGAAATTCAAACTATAGTCGAATGATATTTCAGCTGTCTTAACAGATTTGTATTTTACCACATTTTTCTCATTAAATCATCAACTCATCTATATTTTAAGTACAAAAGCATAATCGGCACATAAGAATCAATGTACATCAATAAGTCCGCAGTCAGCCAAAGAAAAAATTATTTTCAATGACCTATCATTAATTTAATAGTCAATATTAATCATATTATAGAGATAAACTTTTGGATCAAAACTTGTACACGCTTGGCTGCAGAATCATTGATCCATGTTCACATGAAATATAGAGTTATCTGCAGAAGAGGACCAGCAATAGACCAGCACAGTGAACCAAAGAGATTTTTTGCCAGTGAGTTTTTATAAACCCTCATTTGATAGTTCATTTGGTAAAATTACAGGCTCAGAAGTACAAATTGACTTTTGCTTTGTGAATAAGAGAGTGCTTAATAAGAAAAAAAAAAATAATAATTTAATCAAAACCATAAACTCATAATTTTTATGTTGAAGTCTGATGACACATGAGGCTCATGTAATTATTTTTTAACACCACAAACTTAATTCAACATCAACTGCAAACTCATAAAGTAATGAAAAACAGAAAATACTTAGTTTTCTGGGTCATTAGAATGACATTGGATTTATACGTTTTAGTTTATAACTAAACCCCAATCATTTGTTCTGTCAAACATCATTTTTAAAAAGGAGCTTGCCTACAAAACTCTTTAATATTATAGTACTGCTGATTTGAGAAGTTTTGTAGTAAGCAATTATAGTTCAAGGCATCAGTTCACCCCAAGAAAGGAAATAAAACCACTAAGACACAGGGAGTTACTGAGGGTGAAAGAATATGAGAAAAAGAAAAACATCATTAAGGAGCAAGAAGAAAAAGAACAGGAATTATGAAGACAGAAGATAATGATCGACACTGATCTTCAAGAATTTAAATGCAAAGTTGACTGGAAAGCAAAAAGCCAGACAAGAGTTCCACAAGTGAGAAGTGCAAGAGAAGAAACTGTTATAGAACTTATGGTTATATCTAGCAATTTAGATTGTAAAGTAACAAGACCTAGTCAATAATCTGCAACTTCACTTTAATTTGTAAAGTCAAGATTAAATGTTTTAGTCTTTTGACAATAATAGTTAATGGTTTGAAGAATCTGTCATAATACTAAAATAGTAGTTTCCCTGAAGGAAAACACTTAAAATTAGAAATTAAATTTGGCCAGTTTATAATCAGAATAAAAAGTAAATATGGTCGTCTGAAAATAAAAACGTACTGAAAAGTTACCTCAAAATATTGATTGACATTAAAAGTCAGTAAATGAGTGAAAATAAGGTAGACAACCTTGAAAAAAAAAAAAAAAAAAAATTAAATCAGTATTTTAGTACTAAGGAAAATAAATGATTTAGGCAAACATTTTTTTTCAACCAAAATTAGTTTTATTATGAAAATATTCTTTATAGAATTAAAAAGAAAAAATACAATAACTGGATAACACTAACTACTGTCCTGTTTAAGGAAAATGGCTTGAAAATCAATTCCCATTCATCCCAAATTTGTACAAGTCAGTAATAATATTTTGTTTATATTTTACAAATACATAGTTATTAATAGCAGTTAAAAGATGTTTTTCAGTGAAGGTTCAAAGGTTACAGCATTCATATTCAGTTTGTAAGGCTTATATCACTGACCATTAGTCATTTAAGAGGAATTTGTAATATGAAATTAAATAAGAAAATTAGCAACTGCTAATTATGGACTGAATTTTAAGATTCAGTTTTTATAAGATAAGGCATAATGACAATCGAATCTATTTGGAAAGATTTATTCTTGTATTATTACTTCAACTTGCTTTTGAAGACATATTGTTAATCTCTCTCTCTCACACACACATATATTAGTCATTTTTTTTTTAATCATATCACCCCAAGCAAGGCGATAACGCCACTGATGCACAGGGGGCTACATACGAGTGAAAAGATTGGAAAAGAGAAAACCGGAAACCACATCCTAAACAGGAAACAAGGGATGAGCCTCTTCACCTGTTCAATAGACGTGGGTGGAGTGTGAACCGGGCGATAATTGGAGTAGATAGACTAAACTAATTCATACACATACAAGCCTGTTTCGCTGTATCCCAGCTCATCAGTGTGGCTAGACACATCTACTTGCTTCTGGTGGTGATCGAAACTCAAACGATTTGGTGTCAGTCGGAGTTGCTACCCCCTAAGCCATAGGCGCATGGAATGAGAGAAGGGAAATTTTAACGTGTTGATTATAAGAAGTGTATACATAATGCCAGTCACCAAAAGAACTCGATTCATTTCTGAAGAGTAAAGGTTATATCACAAAAGTGGAAACTTTTTAATATTTTCTTCTCTAGAGAGCTAAATCGTAATGAAAGCATAATATATTAGTCATCCATATACAAGCCTGTTTCACTGTATCACAGCTCATCAGTGTGGCTAGATACATCCACTTGTTTCTGACCAGGATTGAAACTCGGCCAATTTGGTCTCAGTCGGAGTTGCTACCTGCTAAGCCATTATATATATATATATATATATATATATATATATATATATATAAATAAATAAACTTATTTATAAATGGAACTTTGTGTGTGTGTGTCTCTCCCTTACCTATAGACTCTGAAATGGCTGAACCGATTTACTTGAAAATTTACACAGTTTTACTATAAGCGTCTGCAAGTGTTCTTAGCTAGGTTTTGTGTCAAGGTACCCCTGATAAATATCGAAAATCAATAATAAAAAAAATCAGGTTATAGAAGAAGTGGTCCGACTTTAATCAAATTTGATACACTCATAGACAAAGACATAAGAAACGATATTAAGAAGTTTCAAGGTTGCAGTTCTTACAATAGTGCAGAAAATCGATAATATATATTTATAAAAGGCAAGATGTTTGTGTGTGTGTGTGTGTGTGTGTGTGTCAGTTTATCTGCCTGTATATCTGTATTTTTTCAGTCATTTTATTTTAGTTTTTGCTTCGGGTTTGACTCTAAGTAGGTATAATTACAGTTCTTAGTCTCAACCATGATATCATTTGCTCAGGACTTATTTAGCCTTCAAAATTCAGTTTACGACAAAAAAAATCTTATTTGATATCGATACCAGGAAATCAAAATTTGACTTATATCCATTTTTCTTTCAGTCTAGGATTTCGCTTTAACTGGAAACAACTATTGCTTTTTAGTCTTTCGTGCCAACATCCAAAGAGTCTGAGCACCAGGACCATGGATTAGTTTTAAAGCTTTCATTACACCCAAGCAACGCCGGGCTATACTGCTAGCATATATGATGTGTGTGTGTATGTGTGTGTGAGTGAATGACTAATATATATAACACAGTGCATGATGGGTGAACTGTTGACATTGTATATTTTTAAAATTTGTGCATATGCGTTGTTTGGCTTTGATTTTTGTCAACTGCACACCATTTGGGAATGGCGTGCTGTACTGCTTGGCATTCCTGCCAAAACCTCCAATACAAACATTTCAGAGTGTTTCAGTGTCAATGACCAGTGATGGCAACATTATGACTGATTCCCACAGGCCTTAAATTCAACAATGAGGCCTACATCAAGTGCCTTTTGAAATTAGCATTGTCCTGGTTCAAGTGGATATCCACTGAAGGTCCCTCCATCTTGCAATAGAACTCTGCACCATACCACACAAGCAGGAAAATCCAGTCATGGCTGTCAGACAATTTCTGCAATCATCACTTATATATGGGATGCAGTTGAGAGAGACCAACAAAACGTCTTGTAACATGAAAGATGAATTGAGGGCAAGAATTTATGGCAGCATTCAATAACTTAAACAAGGGAACTGTCAAGTAAAGTTGTGGGAGATTCCAAAGTCATCTGAAGGCTGTGGCTAAAGCTAATGGAAATTTTGAATAAATTTACTCAAGTAATTCAAGATATTTGTGTGTAATTTTCATAAATTTCTGTTAAAATATGATGTGAGTGAGTGTTATTTTCATTTTTTGCATAATTTAGACAACAATTTATCCATCGCTCCATGTCTGAGATTATATATAATATTGAGAACAGTATTGGGAAAAAATGTATAACAAAATGGCAAAAAGTTTTTGTGGAACATATTGTCCTTTAGGATTTCACTGAGTAAATTTGTTATGCTTGTGCCACACAAATGAGGGATGCTGGGAATATTTCATTTCATCTAGCTGATTTCATTTAGATTTTTTTCTTTCCATCATATTTTGTGATTAGATATCTCACACTGTGATAATAGAAGATCTGCTAGGAATGGTGAAATGTCGGAGGAACCAGGATGCAAATTTACTGTGGATGACCTGCAATCAAGCCACTCAAACATTTTTGTCTTGGTGAACAGTTTTCTTTGATCAGAGTAATATTTTTTTTTTTTTTATAAGCGTTTCACCCCGAGCAAGGCATGTCACTGCCACTACTGTGCAGGGGGCTACGTAGAGTGGAGAAAGGCTGATTAAATATAGGAAATGACAGAGGGTGGGTGATAGGCGGGTAAGGATACCGAGAATGAGGGTTGGGTAGATGAGAGTGTTGTGAGAATAGTTGGGAGTTAGTATGATAGGAGGTGTCTATTGACCCTACATTTAAACACCTGGAGATTGTAACTGTCGGGAAAGCAGACTTGTGGAAGGGAGTTCCACAGGCGGGAAGCGCTAGAAAAGAAGCTGTTGGAGTAGAATTTACGGTTACATCTTATTTGTTTAACTGTAAAGGGTGGGACTTAGTTGCTAATCTAGTATCTCGTGTAAATTCGTGCTTAGGCGGCACCAGTGATCTAAGCTCATCGGAGCAGAAGCCATGAAAGTACTTGTAGAAGAGGCACAGGGAAGCTACATCACGCCGGTGTGAGAGCGGCTGCAGCCGGTCTGCCAAGTCAGTATCAACCACGTTACAGATCCTCCTTTGTATTTTGTCAAGAAGCCCAAGGAGAGCAGCAGGGGCACCCGACCAGATATGGCAGCAATATTCCATACACGGGTGGATGGTAGATTTGTATATGTGCAGAATAGATTCAGGTGGGAAAAATTTCCGGGCCCTGCACAGGGAGCCCACTTTCATAGCAGCAGATTTGGCAATGGATTCAATATAGTCATTCCATTTGAGGTCCGCCGAGAGTGTAAGGCCAAGGAGGCGTAGTATTTTACTCTCTGGGAGGCTAGCCTGTCCCATGCTAATGGGAGGTAGATGCGATTGTCTATGGTGATTAGTTGATAACAGCTTTGTTTTAGAGGCATTGAAATTGGAGGTCCCTTTCAAGTACGGCAGCGAGGTTCACTTTGTCGTCCAGACCTGGTTTCTGATCGATGCGGGAGTAGATTGTTGTGTCGTCGGCATACATGCCAACTTGGGATCTAATGGGGTCAGGGAGATCATTAATGTAGATCAGAAAGAGCGTGGGACCTAGGATAGAACCTTGAGGGACGTCCGCGTTCGTCTGGTAGTTTTGGGAGGCATGCCCATTTAATACCACCTTCAGTGTGCGGTTAGAGAAGAAAGACTGGATGAGGTCAAACAGATGTCCAGTTATCCCATAGCTCCGCAGTTTGCACAAGAGGCCAGCATGCCAGACCCTGTCAAATGCTTTGGAGATATCCAAGGCAACGGTTTGGGCTTCACCATTCTTGTCAAGTGCCTGATGTCAAAATCATGGTCAGTCTTGTTACAGTAACTAACTAATACATTTAAATGTATTGTTTTGTAAAATGTCCCTTTTATATTCATACAGTCTTATATTTAGATTCCTTAAGGATTCTACTATGTATTTTTTGAGACAACTATTAGAGTAAATTCCCCGTGCGTGTGTGTATGAAATCAAATACTATTTATAGAGAAACACTAACAAAGATCTTTATCCTCTTTTCATTCATTATTTGTCATTAAGTATTTTTTTGGCAGCAGTCAAGATTTTACTAAATAATCTTACAGATAATTACTTTCTAAAATATATATATATATATATATATATATATATATACACACACACACTTTTCTGAAATGTTTAGCTTCACTGCTTAAAAGCAAAGTGAATGATATTGGAATTGAATTGAGGAGGCAACATTATCCTTGAGTTTGCCATTTTGAATTCCATTACTCACCAAATGTTAGAGATTAGTACATCTTTACAGAAAAAAAAAAAAAGTAAGTAATCTGATAAGGTTTGATATATTAAAATTCAAGACACTGGAATACATTCTTGTGGATTAGAAAATAGTAATGTAAGCAGGAGAAGATAAGGTGAATGAAATGGAATTTTGATAAATTAATGAAAATGAACAAGAAACAAGATCAATGAAACAAGTGCACTTCTAGACGCATAAATGCAAATTAAATTTCAAAGATGAGAGGTAAGAAAAAGAAAAAGTAAAAACAAAATGAAGACTTGATGTTTGCTCATCTAAAGAACAAATATGGTTCAACAGGCCATTGAGAAAAAAGTGCAATATTAAACAACAAATGAAAAGTAATCATAAAAATTACTACTATGGAAAAAAAAAAAAAAAAAAAGGCTTTAAGGTAATTTGCAAAGAAATTTTGACATGTCACATGTCTCATTTCTGACAAGGAAAAATAAAATCAAAAATGTATTTGTAAGTGTGTACTGCTATGATATATGTATCAAAACTATTTAAATAAAAGTCATGTTAAATAACTCCCAAAATATAAATAGGAAACATTCATTTTTCATTCTTCTTTTATGTGCCCTGTCCTTATCAAGCAAATAACACAATGTGTTTGAACAAATCATCACAGGTTTTGTTTATAGCTGGATGTTCTTTCTAATGTAAAGTTAAGTTTAATGTTGACATCATTCAATACTCCCTCCTACAAAAAAAAAAAAAAAAAACGTTGTGGATCAGCTTAAAGGATTATGGAAAATTAAAGAAATAAAAAACTTGGCAGAAATATAACAGATAGGAATTGCAAACAGAACAGAAATAACTACATTTGTATTCAAGAAATTATGTAGGCATTCAATAAAATATAACACAAAGAACATCTTGAAATTTTAGGAAAGCTTGATATATGAATCTGTATCAAGAACATAGAATGAGTTTAAAATAGAAAGAGGAATGCAATAAATGAATCTGGTGATAAAACTTATTAATTTACACAGTAAAATGATCCTAAGAGAATTAGTCAACATTAACAACTTCTGCAAGATAGATGACACTGTGCCAATGGCAAATTTGAAAGAGAAACTAAAAAACTATTAGACAAGATGGTAACTGTAAGCAAAAAGAAAAGACAAAACGTTAGTTGTAAGAAGACAAAATATTTAGCTGAAAGTAAAAGAGGCAAACTTATATGTGAATTATACACATTGATAATGCCGAAATTAAATGGATACAAAAATTCAACTACGAGGATGGTAATAGTAACAAAAGACAAAAAGTGTGATAAATTCAAAGAACCAGAGGAAAATATATTTTACAGAAGATTAAGATATAAGTGACCAAAAAAGAATAAAAAAAAACATTGAAAATAAAGAAAATAGTGATGGACTATTGTTTTATATATATATATATATATATGGCAGTAAAAGCTGTGCCATTTTCATCGGTGAAGAAAAGTGATGGGGTTCTTCAAATAAGTGTTGAAAATACCATGAATAGAGCATGCAGCAAAAGAACAAGAACTACAAAAAAACTTACAGAAAGGGGTAGGTGAAACTTTGGAGTGACAATAAGGAAAGAAGCCTTGACTCATAGGGTGCAAAAACAGTTATAAATCTTTTTTTTTTAAACAATGAGTGAAATGGTTTTGTTCGTGATCCAAGTTTCCTGATCCTCTCATCATAAAAAGTTTCCAAGAGAGTCAGACTAGTCAAATAAGAGAACTTAATTTTTCAATCTATTGCAAACAAACCAGAAAAAGAACATATTCGACTGTACATTAGTCTGAGTGTCAAACAGAGAGTTTATAAATGAGCTGAACTTTTTGGAAGAACTGATAATGGAGAAATGGTGCAGAATGTTCCACAAGGTCTCTAAAAAAAATTAGCCAGTATAGGAGAAAGAAAACTAACAGACAAGAGAGTGCAGTCTATCCTATAGCTGGAAAAAGATGGATATGCCTTTTCCAATACAATTAGCAATAATTGAACAAAAGAGAATCAAGCAGAATTTGAACTCCAGTCACCAATTTCACTTCCCATGCTGATAATCAACACACAATCTGCACATTCTGATTGAGTTTGATTCCTTTTAAAGCCTACTTCAGTTTTATAATTGTAATGTCTATCTGAATTCTAAAATTTTAATTACTAATTAATTATTACTATTTTCCTCCTCAGAAGAAGTAGATAAGTTTAGCTATCACTAGGTTCACACTCTTCCTAAGTCTTCTGAACAGTAGAAGTTCCCTGTTTAGGATTGGTAGACTTTCTTCTAAAGACTTTTCTGGCATTCAAGAAAAAAAAAAAAAAACACACACACACATATATATATATATATATATATATATATATATTAGTAGTATAAACTAATGGATATATATTCTACAGTTTGGTAATTTGTAACTTTTTATAAAGTGTTCAATACAGATGTAGAGCTTTCATAGAGATATACTTATTATTAGTGTTAATAATAATGATATATGAGACTGTGACTCAAAAGCTTTCAGGTTTCAGTGCCAAGTGCACCGTCATCAGGAAGTGAAATATTGTTCAGTTAAGGGGCTTTATTTTAATGTTATGGAAATTTAAAATCAAAAACATAAATGCTACCATATTCGGTAAAAGTGGTGGAGTGGGAGGTTATTATAATTTTGAAAATCTTTTAAATTCTAATAAACTCCTACTCTACCAATTTAACTTAATATGGTAGCATCTATGGTTTTAATTTTAAATTTCCATAACATTATATATGACCCCATAACTGAACATTATTCCACTGCCTGATGATGGTGCACTTGGCACCAAAACCTGAAAGTTCAGGATTTGCAGTCCCATATGTTATTATAAAGACACTAATAATAATAATAATAATAATAATAATAATAATAACTCTCATATATATATATATATATATATATATATATATAACACACAATTTACATTTCAAACTACTGCCCTCATTTTCGTTGTCATTTTTACTGTGTTTTGGCTGTTGTACTCTCCAGCCTTCATCAGGTGCTAGGAATTTCAAACCAAGCCCTTTATTACAAATACTGGGATGTATCATTCTCATTCCTTGTGTGAAGCTGCTTCTGGTAGTCATGAGTTATCTCCCTTTAACCTGACTCTCTAAGTTACTTGTTCACCACTGTCCTCAAGGACATATGGCCCAGTGAATATAGACATGGGTTAGCTTCAGTGACTTGACCCAAAGAGTTGTGAGTTCAATACCAGGCTACAGCAGTGGTGATCATAATAAAGGGCTAGGTTTGAAATTCTTAGCACCTGAAGAAGGTTGGAGCATACAATAGCCGAAGCATCATAAAAAATGACAATAGTCTAATGTAAATAGTGTAAATACTACCTCATCTCAGAAAAGAATGTAGGATTAAAAACTAACTGGATGCAAGAGCTCAGCAAATAAGATTTTTTTTCATTATCTTATCTATTCAAATTTAGAAATTGGACATAAAGTTAATATAAAAAATACAAGTCAACTGAGACTATTTAATACTACTAATGTTTCTCTTTTGAAAGTCACCTAATCTTTTACAATTAGATAGAGAGCTCAAGAAAGCCTACACCCTACAAACTATGACAGGAATAATAATAAACTCTTTAAAAATTAGTCAAATGCCAAAAGTGTAGACTAACATTTTAATGTTACCCTGGTTACCAACTAAAAATGACCAACTGTTCATCAAAATAATTTTATACTATATCAAGAAATCTGACAACTGAATGTCCTGAAAAAAACTCATTACTTTCTTTAATGGAAAATTTGGGTGTCATCATTTTATAGTAAGGAATGTTTTCCACAAAACAAAAATGTCAAATAAAAACTGTTGGTGGGGTCAAAATATTTTGTTAAAAAAAAGGAAAAGGTAAACTAAAAGTTGTGGGCAAAGGAAGTCCAATTAATGTTAATGATAATATTAGCCATTTCCCTACAAGAAAACATTTCACATTCACTCACCAAGCAACTAGTGCTGCTTTTGCTTGAAATTTATAAAATTTCTCTCAAATCAATTTTTCTTCTAAGGAAAATAGGTTTCTCAAGACCAGTAGCTGTTATTGCTCTTTCAAGTACTGATGAGGTGGTTCCTTCCTAATCTTTTATTTGGAATAGCATTGAATGTCAACAGCTTGATTACATCATTATTTTCACATAATTACATGTACTATCCATTTTAGTTATTGCTGCTTTTGATAGTCCTCAAGTGATGGTTTCTATTATCTGTAAATTTAAAGTAACAGTTCAAAAAAGGATGACATTTGCTGACTAGCCTATCAGAAAATACAAGTAATATATTGGCCTCAACAATCATCTTACCAAGTTTGGAGGAAAATTCATCAGGTAACTTGAAATGTTACTTGGAAACCTTTCTAAAAAAGACATTTCTGCTGAGAGCAATAACCACTGACTCTTAATGTTCAATTAAAATTACAAAGTAGGCAGTGGAATGAGAGAAGTCTATGCCCGTAGGTTACCCAGATCAATATGTATTTGATAAAGGCCAGAGGTCACAAAAATTATTTTTTTCGTTTCTCCCAACCAAGAGATTAGTAAAATAAAGCATATTATGGAAACAACTTTAACAAGAGGTTTAAAAACTTTCATGAGAAGAAAGTCAGCTGATAATTATAGGGTTAGTCTAATATTTTACTATCACTTTAAAACTATGGCAGACCTGAAAGATACTACCACCACATTTAAATTTGTTGTTTTTCATTTTTTCTTTTCTTTTGTCTTTTGCAGTGCAGTCTTATCAATTATTGCATGAAGTTTCTGATTATCAGAAAAAAATTAGAAAAATTTCAATATTTAAACAATTTTAGGGGGGGCTCATTTTCTCATACAACGTTACAGTAAATTGATCCTCCATTTTGGAACCACTCGCATTAGGATCGCTTTTTGTTTTGTTTTTTGGGGACGAGTTGTTGCTCTTGTTTTTGTCTTTTTCAAGTTTTCTTCATTTCTTACGACTTTATTCAAAAATTTAGCAAAGCATTCAGTTGTTGAATATGCGCAAGCAAAAAAGTTAATTGCACAGGATCGATTTACTAGAAGGTTGTATGAAAAACTGAGCCCCCCGCTCAACAAATTATTGAAATGTTGAAATTTTTACAAAGTTTTTGTCATCTGGAAATTTTTGGGTTTAATCAATAAGATTGCACTGAAAAAATTTTAAAAATATTGATAATCAACAAATTTACAGGTGGTGGTAATGTCGTACCGGCAAGTGGTTCCAAAATGGAGGATCGATTTACTATAATATCATATGAAAAACTGAGCCCACCTAAAACTTAAAATATTGAAATTTTTCCAAATGTTTTCGTAAATCGAAAAGTTCAGTGTAATCTTATCGATTACACTGAAAAAGTGAAAAAAAAAAAAAAATGAAAAACAACAAATTTAAAGAGGGTGGGAGTCTCATTCAGGTCTGCCAAATGTACTATTTGTTGGATACTATTCTATGAGAATATGTTTTTATGAGAGCAGAAACTACTATTCAACTATAATTAGCTTATGAAAAAAAAAAAACAAGATTCATTAAGGCAGTTGTGAAACTATTTTTATTAACTAGCCAAATTAATATTAAGATTCATATCCACTTTACAATGGTCCTGGGTATGACGATAAACTACATCTGGCAGCTTATCAGGAGGTTTAGAGAAGTGTGAAACCACCTCTTAATTGCTGTTGTTCCCGGGTCCACTCTGACCAGAGGTGGTAGTACCTGTTAGGGTCCCAGCTATGGGCAAATAGCCCCCAAACTGGGGTCATTTAAGAGAAAAAGAAAAAGTTAGGCTGAGTAAGAGTCTTTAGCTTTGGATAGCAACTTGTCTAAGAGAAGAAACTCTCTGAAGTAAAAGCCTCTACACCTACTCTATGTAGAATAGGGTAGGCTGAATTCTCTAACCTTGGTAGGTAATCTTTCTAGAGATCATCTCAATAAAAACACTAAGTTTCCAGTCTCCTAAACTGGTTGGTGTTAGTAAGGGCATACGGCTGTAAAACTCGCTCTAATATTTCATGATATTTCAGTTATGGAGAGCCATTAAAAAAACCAAAAAAAACCAACCCTATCCAACTCATGCTAGCGGACATTAAACAATGATCATGAATATCATTTGAACTGCAGAAATGAGGAATGGTCACTTGTTTTGGAATAAGATCAAATATTCAGAACATTATGTCTACAAGAAAGCTACTTTTGACAGGACCAAATTCTGTTTTTCTTCCTCAATTAAATTTCTTTTCTATTTTACTCATTTCCCATGTTCCTCTTATTTCTTTATCATGTCTCTCCAATTTCATTGATTCAATCTTGTCTTTGATCTCATTCCCACTTGTATTACATTCACCTTATCACTCTCACCTGACCTTCCTTTTTACAGGATTCTCTCTTAAACTGATCCACACTTACTCTCAGATCAGATTCCCAACTCATCTAACAATCTACTCTTTCCTTCACAGTAGGAATCAATGTTTTCACACCCTATTTTTTTTTATTCTCTCCATCTACACACATCTCTCTTCCCACAGTACTGTTTAATCCCATCTTTCTCTCTCTTTCGTCCTCATTCGCTTTCACTTCTTTTCTTTCACTCTCAAGATGAACAAAACTAAGCACTCTGCCCTCACCAACATGTCAAGTTGTTGCCAGTTATAAGTACAAGATAAAAGATAAAGATGAAAGTCAAGGAAATGCACCTCCTATGGAGACGATGGATCAGTTGCATCTATTGATTTATTGCTTTTTATTCAACAATGTTTCTTCACTGGTTAGGGCAGCATGAACAAGTGAGAAACAGCAGCGATTCAGAAATCTACAGAACTGAAGAACTTGGCCAACATACAGAGACAACACATTATAGGCAAATGAATACAGACTCAGTCAGTCAGTAAAGTGCCATACGGGAAACATGCTTGGGCGATCATGTCTCGAAAGAGACATGACTGACTGGGCAGAAGATTATCACGCAGTAGGTTGCCAATGCTTTCTGCAGTAGACTGATTGCCAGCCAAAGCTATAGAACCCAATGTGTCCTGTTATTTAACCCATAACTGGAAGGAAGAAACGGATTAATACCTTTCCCAAGGGTATAAGCGCGTAAGTGAATGCAACAAATTCAACTGGAATTCGAACTCAGCTCCCCAATTTCTCGTTCCATGCCGATATCCACTGCACCACAATTATACAAACTATCTAACTAAAAACATTCCTATTGAGTACCTTATTACAAGTGATTAATAAAAAGGTGTTAGGTTTGGTGAAACTTTACACCAAAAATTTTAAATTGGCTAATTTGTATTAACTAGAGACACTTTTCATTTGATAAAAAAAAAAAAAAAAAAAAAAAAAAAAAAAAAAAGGAACTGTGTGCACAGCTTTTTCTTTTAATATAGGAGATAAAAGGAAAATTATTTTGTTGAATATTTTCATATTAGCATTTTCCTTCATGTAAAAGGTTATATGGAAAATTCTCTTCCTTAAAAAAAAAAAAATAGAATAAAATGTTCTTGTTTATTCCTGGCTTGAAAATCATCACTTTTAAATAAAAAAAAACATGCTTTTAGCATTTATATATCTAGCAGCTTGTGTCTTATATCCTGCCCAACTTAGCAAAACTTGATGGACTTGAGCAAGTCGATGGCAGAGCAGGGTTTACTCCAGCAGCTTCTTTTCTTGCACTTCCTGCCTGTGGAATTCTCTTCCGCACACTTACTTTCCTGACAATTACAATCTCCAAGAATTTAAATGTAAAGTCAATAATCATCTATCTCACTAACTTGAATCCTCTCTCTCTCTCATGCTCCTTTCTCCGTCCACTCATCAGTATTCTCATCCTTCTCTTATCCACTTCCTCACACCCCCTATAACCTGTGACTTTCTCATAACTTTCCTCCTATGTAACCCCCAGTGAACCAGTGGCAGTAAACTGCCTTGCTTGGGGCGATATGATTATAAAAAAAATATCACATCCAAAAAAATAGAAATGTTAGATGACAAAGCAACCACTATATGGTTTAGAAAAATTACAATATACTGCACTTTTCTGGATAAGGAAAGGGAGTGTATTTTTTAAAAATTGAGATGACAGATTTTGAGTTTTAAATTTCCTATATTGCAACTGTCAAAGATTTTGTACCAAATAATATGCTTTTGCTGCAAGTAAATGCTGACAGGAAAACCTTTAAATATAATGATAGCACTTACTTCCAGCAAGAAAAAAAAAAAACTTAAATTTTTTAAATGTCACTTCTCTTTTCCAGTTTTGAACAGAATCTGAAAATATTTCTATAAATGCTGTATTTTACTTAGTGCCTTGTTTCACATAAATATCCACTTATACATCTCAAAATTCTCAAGCAGCCTTTCTACAACCTCATTAAGTTTGATAACAGCTCTCAAGCTGAGATAACTGAAGACTATAGTTCTCTTAAAACTAGGTAAAGGAGCAGGGAATAGCAACATTCTCAAATCTGTGGTGTAAAAAAAAAAAAAATGGATCGTAAATATAATGCTTCTAAGATGAAGTTACTCTCTTTTACCACCATAGAGAAACTTTCTTCCTACCTTCTATCAGTAAGGATTATGCTAGTCTCCCAGAAAGCAATACATTGTATCTCCTTAGCTTCACTCTCTCAGCTGACCTCAAGTGAAATGGCTATAATGAATCAATAACTACATCTAATGCTAGGAAGGTTGAGTCACTGTGTTGGGCCATCAAGTTTTTCTCATCAGAATCCATCTTACACATGTACAAATCTACCATTTGTCCATGCATTAAATATTATTGCCCTATCTGGTCGGGTGCTCCAGATATTCACCTTGGAGGTTCTCAACAACACCCCAAGGAGGATCTGCAATGTAATTGATCTTGATTTTGCAACTATTTCAGTCACTTTCTCATCGTTAGGATGTGGCTTCTGCTCTGACAAGCTTATCTTTCTGATGCCCCATCTACACAAATTCATTCAAAGGGCCGGATGTAGTTGCCAATCAAAGCAAGTCAAGTGTAACTTCCCATCTACTCTAATAGTTTCTTTTATCACACTTCCTGCCTGTAGAACTCTTCTGTATACTTGCTTCCCTGACAGCTACAATCTCCAGTGCAACATCAACTGCCATATTTTATCTCCTTGATTCTCATCTTTCTCTTATCCTTTCTCTGGCACCCCCTGTACATTTTTTTTTCTTTTTCTCGCTCTCCTCTCATGTAACCCTCATCACACCAGTCCTGCCTTGCTTGGGTTGAAATGGTTATAAAAAAAAAAATTTAGAATAAGCTGTATGCCTTAATTTTGGGTCATTTAATGCTGAAATTTAATTTAAATTTTTTTAACAATTTTATGGCCCCAACTACAGATAAAATGTATTGTTAGTATATTTACTAAATATATGTATTTATACTTACACAGGGTTTTGTTTTTATTTGGGGATTCACTGTTTGTCGATAACTGGGTCCCTAATAGGTGCTACTACCCTGGGTCAGGGCAAACCTGGAAACAACAGCTATTAAGAAGTGGTTCCATGCTCATCAAAACTTCCAATCTCCTAATCAGTGGCTTTGCTAACAGATGTACTTTATAGTCATACCCAGCTGACATATCAGTTTAATTGAATGGATAAACTTCTTAAACTGTCTCTTTAAATCAGCTAAGTTGCTGATAAAAGTGACACTGTATTACAAGATTCAACTGCAATCATGATATAGCACTGAGCACACTCGCATTTCCTTCATGATCAAAAAAGGTTTGTTGAGGACTAACAAAAAGTGATTACCGTATGTAAATTAAATGCTGGATTCATTAAGGACTTTAGACATCTTCATATAGCTGCTGTATTTCTGCCCTATTGAACACATACTAGACTTTTCCTGTTATAGTTCCTAACATTGAGATTTTAGCACCTAGAAATATGAGGCTGACTTCTGATTATTTCATCACATCCCAACATTTCCAAGATAGTATTCTCTATTATAAATTTATTATATTCTCTATTATATCGGCATCAAGATACAGAAACTTTTGGTCTCAAATTGTAGAGCTTAAGTTTCTCTGGATTTTAAACTTGTACAGTAATGTTATTGACCAAGCTGATTTTAGTAACTGATTACATTGATACGCTGGGATGTGTGTTGTGGTGCAGTGAATATCAACTTGGAGTGAGAGATCAGGGGGTGCCAAGTTCAAATTCCACTTAAATTCCTTGCATCCACTTACGCACAAATACCCTTGGGAAAGGTATTAATCCATCTCTTCCTTCCAGTTATGGATTAATTATAAGACAGATTGAGTTCTATAGCCTTGGCTGGCAACCAGTCTACCGCAGAAAGCAATGGCAACCTACTGCAGGATAATCTTCTGCCCAGTCAGTCATGTCTCTTTCAAGACATGATCGCCCAAGCGTGTACCACGTATGGCACTTAACTGACTGAATTACACCAATGGATTGTTCAAGAGACATGGCAAGGTGAATTAAAGTATTGGCTAAAACATCCAATTCTTTGATGATTTCAAGTTAAATCTTTGGGTTTGGTTGAGCTGAAAAAGTTATGCAGGAAAAAATAGGAATACAGTTGGTGAGAATAAACTGATATGAAAGCATCGTTCCCTGGCAGTTTTAAGTTCAATCACTAAGTCTGGTAGGTGATTTTCTAAGTGCTGCTTAGATGTAGCACAAGGCTGAAAGTATGGGATACCCAGTGAGGATCGAACTCACTACTCAGTTGTGATAGGTTCTAGCAAGTCAAGCTTGCTAACCATTACACCACATAAAGGTGCCTTCAATCTCTTGGCCTGGTAATTTTGAAAAGTCACATACTTTGGTTCATTGGAAGAATTAGACAAATTACACAAAGGTGAATAAGACTGGTAAGTATTAACTGATACAAAATAGCCACAAGTAGAATAAGAACAATGTACCATTTTGGATTGCATAAATATTTTTACTTATTTAGCAAGTGGCAAGTCAGATTTTCATGATTAATCAAGCAGCTTCCTGAATATCTTAAATTCCAAGTGAGTTATGAAGTACAATGACAAAGACTTGAAAAGTAGAGCAGTTTAAAGGTAAACATAACAATTATGGTCTAAAAAGAATTCTGTCTTACATGTGACAATGGAATTAATTGTATAGATGGAATTTCAAGATTACTCATGCAGAAAATATGAAAAATGGAATAACAAAATTACATATTGCCATCATTTTCTTTCATGGGACAGGTAAACTAGTTTTCTGATAAAAAGAATTGAACCACAGATCTTGCGACCCCTAACCTATAGCAAGTGGGGTTGGGTATGTTGTCATACAAAACTGGTCTTAAATCCCAAACTGGATGTAAATTACTAGTGGAAATCAATTCTCAAGTAAACATTTTATATTGTGTAAATTACAATTAACAAGATCAAGTTGTCCTTAAAGAAAAACAATATTGATTTCAGACAAATCTTAAAAAAAAAAAAAAAAAAAAAAAATTAAAAAAAAAATCATTTTATATAATGATATTCAAAAGATAAAACATTCCTCTCCTATATTAATTTTTTTTTTCTATTTTGAAAAGCAAAATAAAACCACCCCATAAAGTTTCAGGATAATTCCAACCAAGGAACTAATTTATAGCATCATCTAGAAGAATTTAAAAACTTATTTTTTTTTAGACTGAAACTTGAGCAGTGAAATGAATAATTCATAATTTCTCATACATTTATTCAGTATCTAAACAGGCAGTGCACCAATTTTTTCATAAAGGTCCGTCAATGAAATGTGAAAATGAATCCTCCCAGTAACTACTACAGATTAAATTGTTTTTATTCGGTTATTTTAATAACTTATGTACTGTACTTTGTTTTGAAAAAAAAAAAAAAAAGAAAAAAAAAAGAAACAAAAACAACTTGACATTAACACAAATCATCTTTCATATTTTATATGAATTAAAACAGTGAAATCAGAACAATTATTTAGTAAGAGGGAGTTATCAAGCAGTATTATTCAACACACTAATCATACACCTGAAATAACATTGGTAGAGAGCCTCGTGATAATATCACTTAAAGTATGGCCATCTCTATTGGCTTAATAGCAGTGATACAAAATTCTATGAAGAACAATTATTAAAAAGGAGTTTGGTTAACATTTCCTGGTATGCTGAAAAGTTGTTCTTGGAGAGGAAAAGAAAAACGACATTTAAACACACACAAAAACCCAAACACAATCTCAAATCCTGTATTCTTAATGGTGAATAATTGTAGTCTCCATTTTGGATACTTTAAGTTAATCTTATATAACAAAAGAAAACAATGTTCTGCTATCCTTTAATAATCAGAGAAAACCATTTTTACCCGCCATTGAGCATGGTTGATGTTAACCTCCTAGAAAACTAAAATTTTTATGACAATTCTAAGGTGCTACTCTTCTTGGTACCACAACCACATGAATTCAAGGGTACTAGTAAATTGGCAACTAAGTCATTATTTTACTGTTGAAATAGCTAAATGTAACTAAGTTCTATTCTAATAGTTTTCTCACTTGTAGAACTATACTTGCTTCCCTGCCACCCGTAATCTTCAAAAATTTAAATGCAATGTCAATCACCATCTTCTGGTCTTCTATTTTCCTTCTCCTCACTAAAGTTTTCTCATTCACTTTTTCTTACAATAACTCCTTGCATCTTAGTGACATTAACACCTTGCTTGGGGTGAAATGATTAAAAATAAAAAATATTTTACTGAAGTTGTAAAGAAAGGCAATTGAAGATCAAATTAACATGTGTGAAATTACAAAGCAAGAAACCAACAGATATCAAAAGTTTTAATATTTTGTAGTGTCACTGACAATCTTGTGAATGGTAAAAATGTGTAGGAATGAAATTGGTTTTGCATGAAGTCAAAATAAACATATCCGATTCCTGTCTATTGCAGATACCAATACGAACAATGCAAGGAACTATCTACATTAATACATAAGACAATCTTGCTGATAATTAATTTCTTTTTTTTTTTAAAGTGTTCCAATCTTTATGTGTTGGTTGGTTGGTTGGTTGTTTTGTTTTGTGGCATATCAACCTCGGTGGGTCATTTATTGCCAACTAATTTTTTTTTTATTTATACCTTTTTCTTTCAACAATTTATTGTTGTTTTTATATAAATTATTGTGTCTAGTAATACTTTTTCTTTTCGAGTATCAAGATTCATTGGGATTTGTTTTTAAGAGCAGGGTCCCCAAGTCCTACCCTGTTATTTAACCCATAACTGGAGGGAAGGGATGGATTAATAGTTTTCCCAAGGGTACCAGTGCTTAAGTGAATGCAGGGTATTCAACTGGAATTTGAACTCGGCTCACCGATTTCCCTTTCCAAGCCAATATCTACTGCACCACAACACACATCCATCACTAAATGCTTACATCACCTGGTATTCCCAAGCGGTCACCCATCTAAGTACTGACCAAGCTCAATGTTACTTAACTTTGGTGATCAAGCGAGAACTGGTGTATTAAACATGATATGGCCGTAAGCCAATCTTTATGTGAATGCAATGGAAATCAATCCTACAAGCAATCAAGTTAGTGTTTTCACGTCTTGTTTTCCAACAGTATGGCTGATGCTAACCTCCAGTAGACGGACTCCTTGTGTCTTCTCTCACAAATCTCATTTGTCAAACTCTTCCTACTTTCCAGTCAACTTTGATCATCAAAAATTTACACGAAATGTCAATTGTCATTTTGAGTTAATTCCTGTTCTTTCATTTTTCTCATTAATGTTTTTTTTCTCTCTTATTCTTTCAAACTCAGTAACCTCTTGCATCTTAAGAGCTATAGTGCCTTACTTGGGGGTAAAATGATCATATAAAACAAAATATTTTTAAGAGACAAGGAATTTAATATTGTAAATCAGAAATCAATAATATAGCCACCAAATATCAGTTGACAAGTTTACAATTTTGAATTGGATAGCTTATTTACAGTTAACATTTATTTTCAAATAAAACTTTCAAGAAATAAAAATCTGGATTTAATAAAATTTCACAATGTGAAAATAGCACCAAGATTTTATTGATTAATTATTTATTTCTGAAAGAATCAGATAAAGAATACAGAATCATAACGCTTTTTTCCTTTTTTTTTTAACAAGTCAGTTCAAACGTTAATTTCTACAAAATGATTTAATTTTTCTTGTTTGTAATATAAATCCTCCAAAGAATGAAACATCCAATATGGAAGCAAGAAAGACATAGGTCACCAGTGGCTATTAAACAATCTAAAACTAATACAAATTTCTTTTCGTTTATCAACATCAGTTATCTTGTTTAAACTGTAAGAAAGAGAGAGAGAGAGAGAGAGTGCAAACCAACATCCAGAGTATTTTCATGAAAATATATCTTTTCTATGTAGTCAGTTTGCTTTGACTAAATCTGACCTTTGTTCTTGTAAATTTAACATCTTTTGAGAAAATAAGTTGAATCATCTAAAGTAGCATTGGCTTAAAAGTGCTGGTTCAATTTATAGCGTACACACACACACATATATATATATATATATATATAAAAAGAAGAGAGAAAAAAAAAGAACACATCTCATTGTAGTCATCATTTAACGTCCGTTTCCATGCTAGCATAGGTTGAACAGGATTTTCTTGATGGCTCCATAATTGAGCCATCATGAAATATTGGAGCAAGTTTTACAGCTGTATGCCCTTACTAGCACCAACTATTTTAAGAGACCTGAAACTCAGTGTTATTTATTGAAACACTATCTCTAGGAAGATTACCTACTAAAGTTAAAAGACCCTTTTCTATACAGAGTAGGTGTAAAGGATTTTATTTCAGAGATCTGCAAAATAAATAAAGCAGGGTCCTGGTGTGTCTGCAATCTATAATATTTGCAGGCTCATGCTACAAAGTTTTATCTAATTCATTTCTGCAGTTTAAATATTGACAAAGATTTAACAGATGCCAAAATTATCTGTCACTGGAGGCTCAATACCAAACTTTGCTCACCGATTAAAATAAATACAAATATAAATTCTACACAAAAGAAACGGTCTTGTTTCCCCATTTAAACAATTATGCAAGATATTAACCTAAAGAAAACAAGAAAATTATTAAACTGGTCAGATAAAGCAGCATTTTAAATAAAAATGGATTTGTGGTTGTGAAATTAATTCATGTTCATACACAGCCTTTCTTTAATGTTGACAGGTTTATAAATTTGGAGGGAAATTATTTTTATTAGAACTGAGAAAAATTTTCAGATGCTTCTAAAACGAAGCTGCTATCTATTAATCGCCACAGACAATTGCTCCTTCCCCCCCCCCATTTAAATGGATCAGTCTGGTCTACCTGAAAGTAAAACACTGCGCTATCTTGGGTTAACTCTCACAACAGACCTCAAGTGGAATGATTATATAGAGTCCATAGCTAAATCCACTGCTAAGAAGGCCGGTTCTCTATACAGGGCCAGGAAGTTTTTCCTGTTTGAAATAATCCTGCACATATACAAATCTACCATCTGCCCGTGCATTAAATACTGCTGCCATATCTGGTCGGGTGCTCCTGCTATCCACCTAGGGGTCCTTGACAAAAACCAACAGAGAATCTGTAATGTGATAGATCCTGACTTGGCAGCTCGGACACCATCACTTTTTCACCAGCGAAATGTGGCTTCCCTGTGTCTCTTCTACAAATACTTTCATGACTTCTGCTCCAATGAACTTAGCTTACTGGTGCCCCCTATATGTAAATTTACTTGAGCCACAAGATTAGCAATTAGGTCCCACCCTTTTACTGTGAAACCAATAAATTGTAAACGCAAATTCTACTCCAGCAGCTGCTTCTCTCACACTTCACGCCTGTGGAATTCATTTCCGTTTACCTGCTTTCCCGACAGCTACAATCTTCGAGAATTCAAATGTAGAGTCAATAGTCATCTATCTCACTAATTTGCTTACTCTCTTTCTCATGCTTTCTTCATCCACTCCACACTCATTAGTATTTTCATCCTTCTCCTGCTCACAGATGAAGAGATTTGAAGCAACAGAAATTTAGTTCTACAGAAGGATGCTGAGAATATCATGGACTGAACATATGAGCAACAAGGTTTTAGAGAAAATGGAAACAAATATGCTCATACTTAATATCAGAAAAAGATAGGTGAAATTTCTAGGGCATATGAGAAAAGAGGGCTTGGAAAATTTTACACTAAGAGGACATATTGATGGCAAGAGGAACAGGGGGGAAAAATGCATAACCTACCTAACAAGCTTAAGTAAACGTATGGTAGAACAAGGTTTAAGAGACCTAAGAAAAATACAAAATTTATTAAGAGCTACAAAGGATAGGAAATTGCAGAGAGCCATGATCACCAATGTCCAAAGGGACATACCACATAGAAGAAAAATTTCTATTAAGATAATGATCTGAGTAGAATGTAGAAAAGGTCTTAACTCAAAAACAAAACCTTTTGTTTTGTTTTCTTTGTATCAGCCCAAAATATGCCGATTTGATACTTCAATGAAAACATACTAAGCAATTTTGAATACAAATTTTTCATAAAAAAGATCAAAATGTGTCCTTAAGTAAAAATAGACACTGATCTGCAGCAAAAATATGTTCTTCCATCTACACTCCTTAGGTGTGTGTATATAAGTGCCATAAGTGATACATGCTTGAGTGATGATATTTCGAAAAAGACATGACTGGGCAGACTTTCCCACAGTAGGTTGCCATTACATTCTGTGGTAGACTGGATGCCAGCCAAGGCTATAGGATCCAATCTACCCTGCTATTTAACCCATAGCTGGAGAGAGAAGCAACAGACTAATACCTTTCCCAAGGTATTTGCATGTAAGTGAATGCAACAAATTCAATTGGAATTTGAACTCACTTTCCAATTTCTTGCTCCAAGCCAAAAACCACTGCACCACAATGCACACACACATTATATATATATATATATATATATATATATATATATAGAGAGAGAGAGAGAGAGATATCTTAGGAGCAGTACAAACAAATGGGTTAACAGTCCACTGTTCGTAGTAATTTACTTTTTTGAAGAGTGCTCTATACTTAGAAGAGCAATATTTATAGTAATATTTTATAAGTGTTTATAATAAAACATTTGACTGCAACACAAGAGCTGTTGTGTTTCGGTACTACTTGTTAGCACCTCATCAAGCAGTGAAATATTTTTCTGTTAGGAATCATTATATATAAAAAATTTAAAACTTAGAAACAACACAATTGTTACCATGTTCAGTCAAAGTAAGTGGATTTGTGGAATTCAAAGGGTTGGACAAGAATAACCAATCAAAAATAAGTCAATGATGAGGAAGGGAATGAGTTAAGAGGGTGGGGTGGAGTAAAAAATTAAAATGTCATGGAGAGCTAGATTCTTTTGGTGTCCGTTATAAAACATTTGAATGTATACAATTGTATTAGGACAGATCAGCAATGGTGTTGAATGTTTTTGTTACCATTTAAATACTGACAAAGCTTGAATCATTTTCTACTGAAAGTTAATATTTATATCCCTTTAGAGGTCATTATTTTAAAAAAATTAAATTAAATATCAACTTAAAACAGTTTTCATTGATCCCAATTTTTTGTCCACTTAATATGTTATTAAAAGCCAGGATATTAGTGGAGGTAACAGGATAATGCATTATAACTAGAATCTTAAAAGGATTTGCTTGAGTGATTCCTTTTACAAAAATCAAAACAATTGATGACTATCTTTATTGGCTGTATTCATTGGAATCGATGAATAGGAGAAAAAAGTGAAGGTGAAATGTGGAAGAACAATCATGTAGTGCAGAAATATGGCAATTTTCATTTTTACTCCAGGTATGCAAGAAACAAAGAAGAAAAAAAAAATACAAGTCAATATTTTTTTTCTCTAATCATTTCACCACAAACAAGGCAGAACTGCCGCTGGTGCGTAGAGGTGAGCGATGAGAAAGAGGAACAAGTCACAAGTTAATGTTTCAGACCAAGTCGGCATCTACGCAGACGACACCACAATTTACTCCCACATCAGTAAGAAACCCGGTGCAGCAGACAAACATGATCTCTCTGCTGATCTTGAGAGGGATCTACATTCCGTGGTGAATTGGGGTAAAAAGTGGCTTGTAAATTTCAATGCGTCTAAGACCAAGCTGCTGTCTGTCAATCATCACACACAACCTCTCCTGCCTCCCATAAGCATGGACCAAGCGAGTCTCCCCGAGAGTAATACACTGCGCCTTCTCGGCCTTACCCTCTCTTCTGATCTCAAGTGGAACCACTACATTGAGTCAATAGCTAAATCCACTGCTAGGAAGGTTGGGTCACTATGTCAGGCCAGGATGTTTTTCCCACCTGAAACCATCCTGCATATATACAAATCAACCATTCATCTGTGCATGGGGTACTGCTGCCATATAAGGTCAGGTGCCCCCGCTGTTCACCTCGGTGTTCTTGACAGGCTCCAAAGGAGAATCAGTAATGTGATAGGTACCGACTTGGCGGTCTGACTACAGCCACTTTCTCACCGACGGGATGTGGCTTCCCTTTGTCTGTTCTATAAATATTTCCACGGCTTCTGCTCCAACAAACTTAAGTCACTGGTGCCTCTGCAACAGGTGGGGTCTCACCCATTCACAGTTAGATCAACCAAATGCAGACGACAATTCTACTCTTCTTTTCTCGCACTTCCCACCTGTGGAACTCGCTTCTTTATTCTTGCCTTCCTGACGGCTACAACCTCCAGGAATTCAAATGCAATGTCAATACTCATCTCTTAACCACTTGACCCCAGTTCTTTCCCCACCACCCTGTATATCCTTTCCTTTCACTCCACATCTGCGACTGTCATCACACCTGTGTTCCCTCTCTTCTCTTGCTCCTTTCTAAATGGTTTGTCCTTCTCTTCACTCTCTTCCATTTAGTGCTTTTACTCTTATGTAGCCCCCTGCACATCAGTGGCGTTACCACCTTGCTCGGGGTGATATGATTAATAAAAAAAATTTTTTTAAAATGATTAAGTTTTGCATAAGGGCATATCAACACCTCTGTGGGTTATTTAATACCAAAAAGGTGATGTTTTAAGGGGGGGTGTTTTTCTTTTAATGTTTGGTTTTAATGAGAAGGTAGATTTAGTCAGATTTTGATAAAAAAAAATTTTTTAATTTTAGAAAACTGAAAATGTCTTCTAGTTTTGTATTAAAAAAAATACATTGCTGGTAATCATTTTTTCTTTCAAAAATGTGTTATGGTAATAATTTTTTTCCTTCAAAAATGCAAATTTTTCTATTAAAGTCTATTTTTATACTTTCATAGTGTTTTGACCCCAGTTGGTGGTGGGGGGGGTTAACTATTTGCCCATAGCTGGAACCCTAACAGGTGCTACCACTCCAGGTCAGAGTGGACCTGGGTACAACAGCAATTAAGAGGTGATTCCATTCTCCTTACAACCTCCCAATCAGAGGTCTTGCTGCCAGATGCAGTTTACCATCATACTCAGAATCTCCAGACTATTTAAAGATTGGAATAAAAAAAAAATAAAAAAAAAGAACTACTAAAGCTATATTTCTGTTCAGTAGTTCCAATGTTGAAAAGCACACCATGAGTCAACAATAGAAACTTGATAGGGAATAAGGATTGTACGAATTGATTTGCTATTTTCTGTCTCTTTATGATTATCTACAATCTGTGGATACAGATTTTTCAGTTTTTTGTCAAATTGGCAACACAAAATCAGACAAGATATTTGACTTTTACAATACACTGAAGGTGACCAAAATCTGATAAAAGAAGCTATCAAAGACATTGTCTTCATAAGAAAAACAAATCCTTTAGAAAAGAATTTCAGATTATTCCTATGTAAAAAAGATGCAATATCTTAGGATAATCAAAAAACAATGTGTGCGTGTTTCTATCTTCTTCCCTACGCTAACTTACATTTTTTTTTCACAAACACACACAAATAAAATTACTTTCCTCATGATGCTTTCGTCTTCCTGATGAGATGAGTGGTTAAAATTACCCATCAAAATGGCTATCTGATATGAGAAAATTTGAATTTTTATACGTAGTAAATACTGGCTCTGCAAATAAATTTAATTACATTGAACCCACTGGCTCTATCAATGTTAATATCTAATATTAATAGGATCCTTTGGGATTTACAAGCTTTTCTTTTCATATTTGTGACACATATGTGTGTTTCATTAAAAATGACAAACAAGATATGGTTAAGTTTTTCTTGTATAATTTTTTTTTTTTTTTCCAGAAAAATTAAATAAAAATATCAACTACAAACATGGCAACAATTTGCTTAAAGTGTTTGGAATATAAAAAAAAAAAAAAACACACAGAACGCTACATGCATGCATAGTCAGTTACAAGTAAAATTAAGTTAATTCTTGATAATGGCTAAAAGTATACCCCAAAAATGCTTGAAAAAATAAAACATTTGGACAAGTTTTATATAATTTATGTTCTGAACAGAAAAAAATTATCAGATCATACAAAATATTATATAAAAAAATTTTAACTATAATACCTCGTTTGTCATTGTTAAATTAAACCTGCATTAAAGAGATTGCTGTATTAATATATATTTGTCTATTTAGGCAGCAAATTTTCTTTTAGACATGACAGATTAAATAAATTGCAAACATTGTGTCTGCTTATTTTTAATAAAATCCATTCATACTGACTAATAATCTTTTCCGCATTATTATTGAAAGATGTCAAATGAACTGTAACATTGACAGATGTTATTCATTTCTCAATGTTCCCAAGTACTTTCAATCTTTTTCCAGCATCATCTTCAGGCATGTGAGTAACAAAAAGCTTCAAATATATATATATATATATATATATATATATATATATATCAAGGCAGCAAGTAATTTTCTAAACAAACGCTGTTAAATATAAGAGACAATGAATGTCTTATGTTTAATCATGAGCCGTTCTAAACGTCGTATTTTTGCTTTAATTTCAGTTGAAAATAAAGACAAAAATTCTCCAACATTTGGATAATTATTTATTGGTTTTTATATATATATATATATATATATATATATATATATATATAAACAACAATAAACTCTCCAAAGATGTATAGCTTTTTAAGTTCCAAGAACAGAAAGATGTGTTTATGGTAAAAGCTTACAGGATTAGATTAATTGAACTCAGAGCAATGTTCTTTGGTTAGCAGTTAATGATGACTTGGAAAATATTAAACTGATTAAATGAAAGAAATTCAACAACAAAAAAAAGTATAACCATATTTATAGGAGAAACAACAAATAAAAAGAAAATATTTTAATCATGTCTAACCTGATAAGAGAATCAAAAATTTGGTAATACAACAAAATGCCTTTAAGAAAATGGGAATAGTTTAAGAAATGTATTAAGTTGAGAAAGAGAAAAGTAGGTTTGCCATTGAAAGAATCCTTGTTTCCCTGTTTAGAATTGGGTTTCCAATCTTTTCTAAATTTTTAAATCTCTGCCTAATCTCAGAAATTGTATCTACTGTTATTCTCCCCCGCCCCATTTCAATAGGTGTAAATAAACAAAAATATTGTCCAGTTCACACTCCTCCCTAGATTTTGCACAGGAGTAGAAGTTTATCCCTTGTTTCCTATTTAGAAATGTGTTCCCAGTTCCCTCTAAAGTTTTCATTCTCTTTTAATAACTACTTTGCATGCGATTTATTAAAAAAAAAATTTGTATGAAAAAATTATAGATTAAATTAAAAAACTGAAAAGTAAAACTAATATTCAAAGGCCACAAAAATATATCAAAAATACTACGGTGAAAAGTGCCTTGGGGTGGTGCAATGGTTAGTAAACTGATCTTTCAAATCTTCACTTCTTGGTTTCATGTTCACGTTCCATACTTATGGCTTTTGTGACAAAGCTAACCTACAGTGAGCTTATGGCCGAAAGCCTGTGTAATTGAGCAATATCATATTTGCCACAACAAGCAAACAGAAGTTACCTATGTAACAAGGATGAAGGATTAAATTTACATTTATCAAATAAAAAATATCTTTAAAAAAAAAAATTAAAAAAAAAAATATCTTAAAAATTTAAAAAGAATGCAGCAACAAAACAAAAAAAAAAGATAATATTTGAAACATTATAAACAGGAAAAATTATCACAAGAAATATCACAAGAGAAAGAAGGTGACCTATTTTGATGACAGCAGAAAAATAGATTCACAATGAAAGGTCTATTTACAAGAAGCCAATGAACTGACATGAGACAACTATGACACAAATGAGATGGCAACTGTAGTTTGTTTTAAAGATACTTGATTTCAATATTTATTCAGTGAAAACCATGTTTAGGTTAAAACAGAAGGTAATTTTTATTCAAAATAGCAAACTTTTAAACATTTGTGTACCAGTCAGATGTAAAAAGCAATAAGATTCTACATTTTAAGTCTAAAAAGATTTAAATATAAACAGGTTATATATTTTTTTTAATTTATAACGTAAGTATGTTATAACATCACTACAAAGTAGCTATTTTGTTTCAACACTTGTGTCTTGTCAAGTGATGGTGCTGATTGCCAGAAAAAACTTCCTCTCACAATCAGCACCATCCCTTAACAACAAAACAAGAAGTGTTGAAACAAAATAGAATAAGAAACATGTCTCTGAAAGTATCGTCCATCACTAACCACTACTTCCCTCCCCCTCCATCTTTCTGACAGCATTTGAATTCCGCATCATAAAAATAACACATCTTTTGAGGCTAGCCACAAGTCAACCCATTTTTGAACATCTTCATAAGAAGGAGAGTGCGGCTCAACAGACCATGTGCCATCAATCGAAACAAGCGATAATCAGATGGGACAATGTCTAGTGAATACGGCAGGAGGTGTAGGAATTCTCATTTAAGCATTTCCAACTGTCTTGCAACATGTGACCTAGTGTTGTCATCTGGTAAAAATCATTTTATCATGTTTCTGCTCATATAGCAGCCATTTTTTCTTCAATGCTCGGCTCAAACGCAGTCAACAGCGATCTCCTGTGATGATTTCAGTTGGTTTGAGCAGCTAATAATAAACTACATCCAGCTGACCCCACCAAATGCAGAGCAGAAGATCTAAATCATAGATATTTTGCTGCCAATGCTGATATATGGACAGGCTTAACTGACCCCACAATCTTCTATGCTTAGGGTTATCATAGTGTATCTACTCTTCATTGCCAGTCATAATACAATGCAAAAAAAAAAAAAAAAAAAAAAATAACATTCCTTTTCTGCTGTTGAAGCAGTTGTTCACACATGACAAGACACTGTTCAATGACTATCAGCTTCAACTCATACACCACCTATTGCACTTGCTTTTGAATCATTCCTAATGATTTCAAAATTTGTGTGATCAAATAATATTTCTGCAAGTTCCACTTGCACCTGACAAGAGTCTTCTTGAAGTAATACCTCCAATTCTTAGTCTTCAAACTTGTTTGGTGCACCACAGCGTTCTTTATTTTCAACATCAAAATCATTCATTTTTAAGCATCTAAACCAATCTATGCATGTTACTTTCAACAGAGCATGGTTGCCGTAAGTCTCAAGAATTTAGCACGTTTCAGCTGCAGATTTTTTTTTTTTTTTTTTTTTAATAAAGTAGTAAGTAAAGTGGATGTGTGTTGTGGTGCAGTGGATATCGACTTGGACCGAGGAATCGGAGAAGCCAAGTTCAAATTCCAGTTGAATTCTTTGCATTCACTTATGCGCAAATACCCTTGGGAAAGGTATAAATTCGTCACATCCCCCAGTTATGGGTTAAATAATAAGACAGATTGGGTTCTATAGCCTTGGCTGGTAACCAGTTTACCTCAAAGCAATGGCAACCTACTGCGGGATAATATTCTGCCCAGTCAGTTCTGTCTCTTTCCAGACATGATCGCCCAAGTGTGTATCACATATGGCACTTAACTGACTGAGTGCAGTAAAATTTGCTGCAAATACACTTTCTTAGGCCTGAAATCTGACATGTTTAATGCTATGAAAAACAAAGTTGTTTAGACTTTGGCAAATGACACACTGAATTTCAAGCTTGTTTTTAGTACTTCCTTATAAATATGTTACCACCTGAAACTACACACAAGCAATTTTGGTGGGGTGCTATCTGTTGGAAAATGGTGAGAACTTATTCAAGGTCCTTATATATATGATGACCGAATGAAAGATCTTCAGAGTGATAAACAAAAAGTTTAATGAGAGGTATAAATCTAAAGTTGGGCACATGGACTCGTGGTCGAGAATGATCACTTTCAACCAGTCTCAGAAAGGTGACTTTAATGGCCCTGCGGAGGTAATCCCAGTGTTTGTGAGCAAGATATTGTGTTGACAGAATTGTTCAGAAATATTTGGTGACAGTACAAAGTTACAATCTATTGCCACCAAGTGATTGAGTTCACTGGCCTCGTTCAAGCCAGATTTGGTTAAACCAGATGATGATGATTCCTTTCCCCCCAGATATTGTAACTAAGGTCCACTTAGCCTAATTATTTTTCTTGTTTTTTTATTTTAATCATTTCACCCCAAGCAAGGCTGTACCACCACTGATGTGCATGGGGCTACATGAGAGTTAAAGTTTTAGGCAGGAGGAGAGTGAAGACAAAGACGAACCAGCTACAGGGGGTGAAAGAGAAAGGACAAGAGAAGGATGTGAACACAAAAGTGAAGACAGTTGCGAAGGTAGAGAGAAAGGAAAAGAACAAGATACACGGGGTGATGTAGAAAGGGCTGGAGTTAAGTGGATAAGAGATGGGAATTGACATTGCATTTAAATTCCTGGGAGGTGGTAGCCGTCAAGAAAGTAGGTATATAAAAAGGAGTTCCACAGGCAGGAAGCGCGAAAAAAGCTGCTGCAGTAGAATTATCGCCTGCATTTGGTTGATCTAACTGTAAAAGGGTGAAACCTTGTTGCTGGTCTGGTTGTCTGCATAAATTCTTGTGGAGGGGGCACCAGTGATCTATGTTTGTCAGAACATAAGCGATGAAAATATTTATAGAAGAAACAGAGGGAAGTCACATTCTGCCAATGAGAAAGTGGCTAGAGTCATGCTGCCAGGTCAGGACCAATCAAATTACAGATTCTCCTTTGGAGCCTGTCAAGAACACTGAGATGAACAGCAAAGACACCTGACCAGATGTGACAACAGTATTCCATGCATGGTCAGATGGTTAATTTGTATATGTGCAAAATGGATTCAGGTGGAAAAAACTTCCTGGCCCGACAGTGACCCAACCTTCCTATTTTAGTATAAACTATAGGTGGGTTCTGAAGATGCTAAAACAAACACAAAATCTGCCTGAGCAGCCAGCTATGACTGTAACCACTGAATGGCAGAGATGTTGATATTTCATGATCAAAAGAAAAGTGGGGGAGGTGCACTATGTACAAGTAATCTTTTTGAAGAGTTTAAAAAATGATGCATTTTTAGTGACCAGTTGCACTACTTTTTCTGGAGGGGATAAAATTCAAGTAAAAAAAATTCAGGTTACACTCTCCATGAAGGCAACTTATAAACAAGTATATATGGTATATATGAAACAACCTTCTCTTTTTGTAAAATTCAGTTATTTTAGAAGTGATATTTCACTATAATCATATCCTAGAAAGAGGATTTTATTTTATTCTTACCTGAGAAAGGTAACAGTGTAAATTAAGAAAGTGTGTTAAAATTCTTCTTGGTTATCATCAGAAAATTATTTCCAACTGATAGATTCATTTTATACAGATTAACCATTTGCAGGCTATTTAAAACCAGAAAATATTTTTAGATTGTAGAAATACTTTTTCATGTGTGTGTGTGGGGGGGGGGGGAGAGATAATGGCGTAGTTATACAAGTTTTTATAAATTAACAAAAATAGATGGGAGAAGAAAAGGTGGATTAGAGAAAATAATTGATACAAATCTTACTAATTGACCTACAGTGGGGGGTGGGGGTGGAGAAACAGAAAATACCTTTCTCACGGGTATTTGTGAATAAGTAAATATAACAAACCCAACTGGAATTAGCTCTCTGATTAACAATTCCAAGCCATTATCCATTACAGTACCCAAACATCCAAGCTTACAGCATTTGGGACAATATTTGAATTCCTTAAAGTATATGCAACTGGCACAGACTGCAGTCACAGATGTTACAAGAGATGTCAATTTTGTGGAAATTTGTCATTTATTTCACAAACACTCGGTCCTAACAACGGCATTTCAGCAAGAAATGCTGAAGTCAGTATTAGCATAAAGTATAAACATGAGTTTATACTGATATGAGAAAAAGTGGAGAAAGATGAGTTGTTGGGTCTCGAGGCTACTCAATTTGCACCCAAAGAGATGTTCTATTAACAATGCATTTTATAAAAATGACAGTAGTTAGATGTAAGAATCTTTTTTTTTTTTTAGGTACTGGACCAAATTTAGTCCAACAAAATCAAAACAAATCTTTAAGACTATGCTTACAAGGAAAATATTTCATGTACGAATAAATTTAAAATTTTTACTTTTGTCTAGTTAATATATTGGTCATGAAAATGACAACATTTGAAATACCAAATTACTTTTCATATTCTTAATTTATATACTGAATGATTATTAGCAAATGTTTTTCTACAATATAAAAATTGAACAAAACCTCAGCATTTCATATATATATATATATATATATATATATTACACACACAAAATAAAAAAATAAAAACAGCTAAGAAAGCCAAGCCATTGAATCTTTCCAAAAACAATTTAATTTCCAATTCAGTTAATATTTCATCTTAATAAATTTTTAAATTCTTTAGCTTCATTGTTTTAGATATTGGGAATTTAATAAAAGATAATATGTAAATTATAAAATATTTTTACCTTCTAAAATATACTTTTAATGTTTAGATAATACCAAATTTGCTAAGAATCTCCCTTTAAAAAAATGAATATTAATCATTGATTCCAACTTTAGTATCAAGTGTTTTAAACTTGTATATTCACTGCAATCTTTGAAAATCATGATGAAAAAGAAATAAGGACCTTTTGAGCCATTTTAAGTGTTGCTTATGTTCATGTGTGTGTGTATATATATATATATATATATATATATTTTACCATTTTTCTACATGCTGTCTCTCTCTAAGATGTGAACAATCATGGTTCTTCACAACATTACACTGAAACATAACATTACTACCTATCAGTTTCCCCAAATTCTTTCCACCTGTCAACAAGTAAGCTTAATCCCATAATCATCAAACTAGTTTTTTTTCTTGCAATTGGGATGTTAATTTATTCAGTGATCAAATGATGCAATATGGTTAATCATTTTTTAGTTGGAGAAGCAGCCATTTTGACAAGACTATAACCCAAAAAGCTAGATACGAGGAGAATAATCATTAAAAATGGATTATATAAAAAGGTTGCATTTTAAATGTTTTTAAATTCATTAGTTAAACTGTGAGAGAGACAACTTATTAAAATTGGTCTGCTCTACTGAATATTGAGATGGGGTAGACTATCAGCCCCACCTCCCACACACATTACAGTTTTTATGAGAAGGAAAGAGATATAAATGTAGAATGGAAAGTGAGGAATCAAACAAAAGAGCAAATGATAAGGAAGAGGAAGAGAGAAAAAAAAAAGGATACAAAAATGGAGAAGAGGGAAGACAAAAAGGTATGAGGCAAATTTGAAAAGGGAATAGAGAAGATGGAAAAAAATAAGAGAGATCTTAAATCAATAAAACTGAAGAATCCCTGGCAAAATTTATTAATTCTCCATATTTAACAGAAAAATATTTATTTTTAAAATGCCAAAGATTAATTTTGATGCATGTGCAAACATATTCAGAAACTCATTTTTTAATTAATTTTTTTTTCAATTTAGCAAAATTTGACTTTTCCAATTAGTATAATAGGAAATGGATAGAGGTAGAAACACTTGATTAGTATGACCACTTAAATGACTTGCAATGATTAATGAGAATACTGCCCTTTGTGAGAAGGGGCAGGAAAGAAAGACAAACAAATGAAAATAATTAGGCAATCAACACGAAAATACATGCTTACATAAAGATTGAATATATGCCAAGATTATTCCCGCAATAGGTTGCCATTGCTTTCTGCGGTAGACTGGTTGCCGACCAAGGCTATAGAACCCAATCTGTCCTGCTATTTAACCCATAACTGGAAGGAAGAGACGGATTAATACCTTTCCCAAGGGTATTTGCGCGTAAGTGAATACAATGGATTCAACTGGAATTCGAACTCGGCTGTAGATATTTGTCCCAAATATCATAGATTGGCTATAATGTAGACCAATACAAGTGATCTTATAAAATATTTTCTAAATTATTTAAATGAAGGCAAAGCTAACCTTCACAACCATTAAGTTTTCATGAAAAGTTTAAATGTCTTACTGCCAACTTTCATGGCATTTCCGAGAGCAAGAGAAGTTACTAGGCAGGGAGCTTCTTGCAAAACAAAATTATAAAAAAAAGGTGGGGGGCAGTTTTAATTTATATAGAGAGAAAAAAAAAAAAGAAGTTCTGACTTAAGCAATTTTTGTTCTTCAGTCAACCATGTTGGCACTCCAGAAATGAAACTTGTCAAGATGGATGTCCAATAAGGAAAGAGAAAAGAAAATTCAGATCTTTGACAAAAGGCATTAAACCAAAAAGAAATGCAAACTGTATCTGTTGATGTTTGAACTTGAAAGGAAAGAGGGCAGAAAAGATGAGAAATCAAAAAAAAGGGAAAGAAAGAGAAAATGACAAGGCACATAGGAAACAAAGTAAAGGGGAAAACAAAAGAGAAAGCACTGAGAGGAAAGAGCCAATGGAAACGGCAAATTCACTTTTGACCAAAGTTTGAAATTTCTATTTCTTAACCGTTTCTGTTGTTTCTCTCCTCTGTGCATTTTCTCACTTTTTCCTCTTCGCTTTCTGCTTCTTATTTTTTTTTTTTTGTATCTTTCTTTTTCCTCTTAGTTTACTTTTTCTTTTATAGAGGTATGGCTTTGTTTTTTTTTTTAATGCAATAAGATTTGAACCCAGACACCATGTAACCGATATCTATATCCATCTACAATTCCCTTCCTGCCTACCTTTAAAATTTCTCTCTCTCAGTCATTTCTATTGGCTCTTTCCTCAGTGTTTTTTAAATAAAATGTTTATTACTATCATTATTAACTACCTGATGAGACATTGTTCTTTTAATGTCAAAACAAAATGTACAATTTTGTAGCAATTAGTACAAGTTCCAAAGTATAATTAATAATATATTGTGCATTTACACAACAATCTTTCTTTTATGTAAGTTTTGTTAAAAATGACATACAAGTGCTATGGTAAAATTTATATATATATAAGAGATTTTTAGACAGGACTACATGTATGGTGGATGTGCGTTGTGGTGCATTGGATATCGGCTCAGAACAAGAAATCAGGGAGCCAAGTTCAAATTCCAGCTGAATTCATTGCATTCACTTACACACAAATACCCTTGGGAAAGGTATTAATCCGCCTATTCCTCCCAGTTATGGGTTAAATAACAATAGATTGGTTGCTATAGCCTTGGTCGGCAACCAGTCTACCACAGAAAGCAATGGCAACCTACTGCGGGATAATCTTCTGTCGAGACATGATTGCCCAAGCATGTATCACGTATGGCACTCAACTGACTGACTACATGTATGGAAATTGTAGGCATAATCTAAAATTTAACCTAAGCATCAGCTCAGGGTAATTTTGGAGATATAAATTATGAAAGGGATTCATTTCACAAAATAATGATTTTTTTTTCCAAATGTTGGCTTTAAAAAGCAAAAGAATGAATTGGCTAGAGTAAACAAAAACCTTTTACTACAATAGAATATGCAAATGTAGCAATTCTTCATTTTGTGATAACTGGCTGAATTGTGATATGCATTGATTTTCTTAAATCAATTATCAATATTGGAAAATATGTTATCTCTCAATTCCAGTCATGAAGGTCCAAGAATAAAAGAGTGAAATCAATCAAGCCATTTCCCAATATCTTGATTGGACAACAGAACACATTGTCAGCTCCAAATAGCAATCAATAACATTTGCATAGCCTTCTCAGGACACCAAAACTTTCAAACAAAGCAAAATAAATGCATTTTGCACTTTTTTTCCTCTCCTCAGAGCAAAATTTATGCAAGTATTACTTGAATTAATATACAACACACAAACAATCACAATAGTAAAATTCTGTAAATCACTGGACAGTTTTTTTCGTATTTTCATTCAAGTGAAAATAAAACGGATTGAGTTTAGAAGATTGTTATTTGTAATGGCCGAAGTGGATGACAATGCAATTGCAAATGAAAAGAATGGAAACCTGTAATATTGAATAAGCATCATAAAAAGTTTTCAAAGAGAAAGTAATGGGATCAAACAGATAAAAATCATGAGCAAAGAGAGAATGGAAAGAGATTGGTGCAAATAAAAGACGAAAACTGAATTCATTTGTAAGCAGAGAGGATTTACGGTCTCCATTAGCCAATAAATAGATGATAATTAAAAACAATATCCTTCATCAAATAATCTTCAGAAAAAAAAAAAAAATATATATATATTCAATAGTAGGAAGTGACAAGTAGCTGCTAAAACAAGTTAATTACAAATATGAAAGAAAAAAAAATAAAACAATAAATAAAAGCAAAATCTGGACAAATCTTATTGTTAGAATATTGAGAGAGGAAAAAAAAAAAAACACACATAAATTTGTAGCTTAATCTCCTGAAATTAATTTTCACTCATGGAATTTTATCAAATAAGTGTATGCCATCAGTTAAAGCTCAAAATTGGTAAGATGGTCAAGATTTTGCTTATTTTGCATTTTTGAAACCAGTTCTATTATCTATATATGTATATAAAACACAAAATTGTGTGTGTGTGTGTGTGTCCTTTATACAAAAACCACAATTTTTACCAGATTCTCACCAAACTTCACACAAATATTCTTTAGGCTTCCGGTCAGGTCATGGGCTAATTAGTTTTTCTGATTTCCCCCCATATCGGAAATCAATACCCTAATATCTGATCAAGGCCTGATCGGAATCAAGATTTCGGCCCTTTTATCATGGTTCTTGCTGCAGAATTTGCTTTAACTTGGTGAAATTATAGTTTTTAGTCTCAAATATTAGTAGATCTTTTCAGACAACCCATTTTCCCAATATCGGAAATCGATACCCTCTGATATTCTATTGAATCTGATCAAAAACCGATATTCAGCCATCAATATGGCTCATTTTCTCCAATTTTACTCTCAATGGGTACGATAAGTTTTCATGGACTTACTTAGGTTAGTTTATCCTTGGATGACTTATTTGACTCCAATATTGGAAATAGAGATCCTGATATCCTATCAGGTCTGATCAAAATCAGGTTTTCAGCCCTTTTATTTTAGTTTTTACTTCGGATTTTACACTAAGTAGGTATAATTGTAGTTCTTAGTCTCAGCCATGATACCATTTACTCAGAAGACTTATTTAGCCTTCAAAATTCAGTTTTCAACGGAAAACTTATTTGATACTGGAAATTGAAATTTGATTTACATCTATTCATTTTTCTTTCAATCTACGGTTTCACTTTGACTGGAAACAACTATTGCTTTTTAGTCTTTCGTGCCAACAACCAAAGAGTCTGAGCTCCAGGACCATGGATTAGTTTTAAAGCTTTCATTACACCCGAGCAACACCAGGTTATACTGCTAGTAATTGATAAATTAAAATATAAATAAAATTAATATCAAAAGCCAAACTAGTGGTTGTCTTTAAATAATCATTAATACAGTCAAGCAATATCTGAAAATCTTACATTTAAAAAATAGATGTTAAAGAAAAAATAAATAAATAAACAACAAAGTGCCATAAGAATAAAAGAATCAAAGTTATATTTAATCAATCCAATGTGATGTATCAAAAAAAAAAAAAAAAAAAAAACGAGTAACACAAACACTGACTAAATTTCTATCAAGTTCAGCGAGTCTATTCAGTAAAAAAGAAAATATCTGAGCACAAAATTCAAATAAAAGTTTAGCTAGGGATGGCAATGTGCTGGCAAGTGAACAGCTCAGTTAAGTAATCCATTAGAAAACGGTCCAGAAAAGAATTTAGACAATAGCTGCTTGCCACCACTCATGCAAGTGAACACTCCCCACCCTGACATTTGATAAAGGAAAATATCAATCAATCTGTTCACATTGCCAACTATATCATTACCAAGAAAGAAAGGGGGGGGACAAAAAAAAGACATCCTTAAAATGTTCATAATGCCACTTGATAGAATTACAGTTAGTATATCAGTTACTGGCAATAAATCAGATCCAAATTTAACACATTTTGGATTAAACTAGCAGTAGAGCCCAGCATTGCTCGGATGTAATGAAAGCTTTAAAGCTAATTCATGGTCCTGGAGATCAGACTAAAGAACATTTGTGTGAAGTTTGGTGAGAATCAGATAAAAATTGTGGATTTGTATAAAGGACATACAGACAGATAAACAGACACACAAACATCTTGCCTTTTATATATATATATATATATAAATAAATCGATTTTCTACACTATTGTAAAAACTGCAACCTTGAAACTTCTGAATATCGTTTCTTATGTCTTCCTCTATGAGTGTATCAAATTTGATTAAAATCGGACCACTCCTTCTATAACCTGATTTTTTCAATTATCAATTTGATATATATTGGGGTACCTAGACACAAAACCTAGCTAAGAACACTTGCAGACGCTTATAGTACAACTGTGTAAATTTTCAAGAAAATCAGTTCAGCCGTTTTGGAGTCTATAGGTAACGGGGACACACAAAGTTCCATTTATAAATAAGTTTAGATAAGGAAAGAACAAAGAGAAATTCATCCAAATGAAAAATAAGTTTACAGTTTTTACAT
Source organism: Ascarosepion bandense (assembly GCA_037127315.1). Taxonomy (NCBI): domain Eukaryota; kingdom Metazoa; phylum Mollusca; class Cephalopoda; order Sepiida; family Sepiidae; genus Ascarosepion; species Ascarosepion bandense. The sequence continues at coordinate 6,149,001 of JBBBDQ010001033.1, read as the reverse complement.
ACAAAAATCAAACAAATTGTAATATTTGTCTATCATTCGACGAAAATGTATTTTTATCTAAATATCAATGAAAGATATGAAAACATCTCTTCTCTCAACTATGGATTAAATTGAAAAGAATGGTATCTGTAGTCTTAGGTGGCAACCAATCCAAGAGAAGGAACATCCTGAACCGTGAAAAAGCCAATAAGAAATCATGCCATTATCTCCTCCCAAGAATGCATGGCAATTCACAGATAATAAAGAAAAAATTCAAGCAAGCCATGATCCAGTAAAGACATCATATTAGAAGTTTCCATTGAAAATTTAATACTAAAATACAAGCATCACAACCATTCAGATAATAACCAATAACAACAGTCAAGCACTAATAAGTGATGAGAACATTTAAAAGTTTTGTTTTTTTTTAATCATATCACCCTGAGCAAGGCAGTAATGCCACTGATGTGCAGGGGGCTACATAAGAGTGAAGAGATTAGAAAAGAGAAAACCAAAAACAGCATCCTAAACAGGAAACAAGGGATGAGCCTCTTCACCTGTTCATGGAGATAAGAAAAGTTACAAGTAAAAACAAAATTAAGATAACAAGCAAAAATGAAAAAAGTAAATAAAAATAAAAAATTTCTTTAAAAAGAGCCAATGAGGAAATTGATAAGGCAATACTACAAATGATGGAGATTTAATAGTGTCAAGCTCGATGCAACAGAAATGTCAAGTTTTTCTTCTTCAATGTTGATTGGCATAAACAAGCATAAAATAACTGGGTAGGAAATTATATTTTACAGCTGGACATATATTTTAAAACCAATTTCTAAATCATTGACAAGACTCCCAAAAGACAAGAGAAGCTACCTAAAAAGGATCGTTACCTAACAACAGATGCTATCATAGGAACATGAAATTTGTGGTAGCTTTTTACCTTTAGCCATGTTGTCATGTGACCTAAATATTTGGAAAATTTATTGCCTCCTGGTGACTTAACAGGAGACTTTAATTGCCATCATATTCCTGCATTTTAAATCTTGTCAATTAAAAAAGAAATTTCAAATGCCCAAAACAGAGGATCTTTAGTAAGTTTTCTAAAATAGTACATGCTAATAACTTCAAAGAGAAACATTTGCTTTTTCACCCTGACCACTGCCAAGGTGACAATAATATGAACACATGTTTACAGATAGCTTTTCATTGCAACAGGTTGCAAATACAATGGCAACAGAAGTTTTTAAAATATAAAATCAATGTCCAAAAAGAAAAAAAAAATCTTTGATATTCTGACTGAGACATGTTGGTTAAATATTCGTTTTTTTTGTTTTTTTTTTTGTTGTTGTTTTTTGAGACTTTACAATAAATCTAACAGTGCCTACTTGCTCCTGAGGAAGAACAAAGTGACGATTTAGATGACTAAAGTATGCGTTAGTACAGGAGAGAGGAGAGAAAAAGTATTTGGATTGCATGAACTTGGACATAAAAGAACATTGTTAAAAGTAAAATCAAAATTAATTTATTGAAAAAAATTTTTTCTCTAAAGTGATAGAGCATGAAAACTCAAAACAAGATTTAAAAAAAAAAAAAAAAAAAAAAAAAAAAATCAAAGTTCTGACAAGCAAATGTCACAATCCTTTTAAATATTCTGAGTTCCAAACAACAACTTACAATTATTGCATTATGAGTAAAACTGGATTGAAGACATTCACATTTATATATAAAAACATCAATATTTTTGGGGGAAAGGCTTCTTGGTTGGCTGGGACCTTTCAGTACACCTCTTATGCAATCAAAATACAATGCAGCATTTGGTAACAAGAAATATACATCAGATATTATAGCGAGAAAAATTACTTTCTAATAACAATGTCCAGTTGAATCTGATAAACTAGGTTTCTGCTGGTTTAAAAACTAATCAGGCTGACAAAGAATGTTTTACAAACAAATAAAATGATCACAAGTTTGTTGTTAGAGTTTCCATCATTTTTACATCTACAAAGCATTATATCAAAGCATTGACATGGCCACTTCATTTTAGTATGAAGAATGTCAAATGTACCTGTCATAGATGGTAAGCGCACCGCCATGTGGTGCAATGGTTAACAAGCTTATCTCACTAGAATCATTGCAATTGAATAGTGAGATTCATCTTCACTGGGTGCCCCACACTTTCAACCTTGTGCCGCATCTAAACTGCACTTAGCAGGGGGGGGGAATCACCATAGACAGATGGTAAGTATTTGATCTTAGAAAACAAAGATAGTGAGTGAATTTGTGTTGCAAATGCTGCATGAATGTAACATTGTGCAGAAGTCTACATGGTTTGATAAACGTTCATCTCAGACTTTCAATAGAAAGTTGTTTGTTTTTTTTTGCTAACATTCTCCCTAAAATCTGAATAATTTACAAGTACATTATCTTTAAACAAACAATGACTAATGGCTTCTTGCAAGAAGAAATTTCTTTTGCTTGCTTAGAAAAGTGTTGCCCTAGTAGAAAGAGGATGGCAAACAAGACATTTGAAAATGTTTTGCTTCTCAAAGGCTTCAAGGTTACTTAAAGTATTTGGAATTTTCAACCAAGGAACGGGTGAGAAAAAGAAAGAAACTAACAGATACATTCATAAAAAAAAAAAAAGCAAGCATTAATTTCTTTGATTAATGCAAGGTGTTGGCACACACATTACCTTTTTGACTACAATTGGCATTGGATTAAAAGTGATTATTAGCAGTGATTTTACAAAATGTTCATGTACCTATGAACATTAATGGGTATGTTCCAATCCTCATAAATACATTGGACATTATTGCAGGGGGTGGGGGGGGTCATATTCCTGTCTAGCAGTTCACCACTAGCAGTGGCTATCTACTTCATGCAGCTGACAAGTATTGCATTTTGTTGATGTTATAAAGATCATTATTTCATTTTAAACCTGTTTTTGTTATTCCTCATTCAGTAACCTTTTTAGGCTACAACATTTTTACTATAAAAATAAGTGATACAAATCATTGTCTTATGCTGTAGTTGGCTGATTTTTTTTTAGTGGCATATCAACCTCTAAGGATTATTTAATGCAGAAATCTACATATTTCAGAAAAAAATTATGACTTCAACCAAATATATTTTGAATTTAATTGTATGCCTTCAGCTACAGATAAAATGTATTGGTAGTCATTTTTTTATATAACAATGCATTGTTGATATTTCTTTGTTATTTATATACCTACGAACATTAATGGTATGTTCCAATCCTCATAAATACGTTAGAACCTATTGTAAGGAGGGGATTTATATTGCTGTCTAGCAGTTCACCACTAGCAGTTCACCACTAGCAGTGGTTAGCTACTTCATGAAGCTGACAAGTATCGCATTTTGTTGATAATTATTTCATTTTCCAACCCGTTTGGTTGTTTCTCATTCAGTAAACTTTTTAGGTTACAACACAAACATTTTTAATTTATATTTTAATCAGTTTCTGTAGGAGATCTGGTATTGCAAGGAAATATTTTCTCGCAAATTACTTCCACAACACAGAGAAAAATCACAAAGTTCAGACTCAAATATCGGACCAGAAAAAGAAAATGCCGAAAATTCAATTCACCGGTACAATCTCATGAACTGCTATCCACCTAACCAATCAGACCCCAAAAAATTTCTTCCCCGCTTTGAGAACAACGACTGCTTTTATCGACCGATCAATTTTTTCCATTGGCCAACAACTCAGAGAGGACGCTAAATATTTGCATATATTTTTATAACGACTCCTGCAACGGACTTGTTTTTTTTAATATTCCGTCTTCAGCATGTTATGCAGAATATGTGCCCCTTTTTTCTGTTTGGGTCTGTAATTTTCTTTTTCGCCGCATTTTCCGTCATAGTATTAACGCGACGCGCTGTTGCTTGGTTTGACGAGGTCTTCGCTATAGTTTCCTATCCATTGTTATTATAAAGTGATTGAGCAAATGAAGACCTCAAAGAGAAAACAGTAACCTAATTTCTAAAATTGTTCAATAGTTAATCAAATACTTATTTAAGGGCTATATGTGATACACACTTGGGCGATCATGTCTCAGAAGAGACATGACGGACTGGGCAGATTTTCCCCACAGCAGTTTACCATTACTTTCTGTGGTAGACTGGTTGCCAACCAAGGCTATAGAACCCAGTCTGTCTTGTAATTTAATCCACAGCTGGAGGAAGAAGAGAGTGAGTAATACCTTTCCCAAAGGTATTTGAGCATAAGTGAATGCAACAAATTCAACTGAAATTCGAACTCAGCTCTCCGATTTCTTGTTCCGAGCCAATATCTACTGCACCACAATACATCCATCAAATACTACAGAATTCCAAAGAAGTTTTTTTCTATAGATATAAACATTTTATATATTTGAAAATATTTGAAATAACGAGGTTTGAATCAACAAGTAAAAATACTTTTCAGCGTTTGTCGGTATGAGAAAGAAAAACAAGTAAAACAATTATAAAAATTCTATTTTTTTTGTGAAAAATTTATTCTGACTATTAGTTAGCAATTGATTCTTATCAGACATTTGGCCTGTGTTAAGCTTCTTTTTTTTTTTTTAACTTTTTGACAGCAGGTAAGCAATAAGACAGTACCAACACTGAATAAATATATATATATATATATATAAAACACACACAGCATATAGGATAAAAATGCTATATTATGAATAAAAGTGCTTAATATCAGAGGTTGAATGTATGTAAATATAAAAGTGGATACTAAGGGCAATACCAAACAGCAACAGTCTGTTTCATGCCTGTATGCAATCGTTAGGCCAGAAGCAATCTTCAAGTCATTTAAATAACACAAAAAAGAGGTTCTTGTACAATATTAGATATAGAGAATATGTAAGGTTAGCACCAAGAGTCTGTTCCAGGCTTAAATGCAATTTTCAGGCTGTGACTGCTTGGTGTTTACCTCAATGTCCACTTTATTTATTTATATATATATATATATATATATATATATATAGTTATAGTTTTTTATTTTTTAAAATTATTATCTTATTAACAAATCTCTGAAGAAGCTTAATAAAATGAAACGTTATATTAAGACACCTTTTCTTCCAGTTCTTTACTTATTCTAGTCATATATAAGAACACAGAAGAAAATGTTCATGATGTTCAAAATATCACTCAAAACTAAAGACTGTCTTACCATTAACACATTTTTTTTAGCTTAATTTCTTCTCTGTATAATAGAAAAATCAGTAGATGATTTATTTAAATATATATATATATATATATATATCTCAAGGGCATAAGTTTCTACACTGAATGATAGAAAACTCATTAGGACACTAAAGAGAGAAAATCCATAAATACTCACAAAAATTACGTTTTTAAATTTTTTTTATTAAGAATTTTAAAAGGAAAAAGTTATGTTAAAAAAAAAAAGATGCAAAAATCCAAAAAGGAGCATGGTCATTTTTTTTGGTTCATTTGAATTTTGTTAATATTTCTTACTTTTCATTACAAATAGAGGAATGGTAAGAAGAACTACAGAATGACAAGAAATGTCTTATTTTGAAATAAATTTTTCTTTTCTATGTTCAGATCTGTGAAAAAAAAAAAAAAAAAAAAAATATTCATTCTTGTAACTTTCTGATTACTTGTTGAAAGTAATTTTAGATTTGTTGCAGACTTCACTTTCCATAAATAGTTTGAATAATCTTAAAAAAAGGGGGGGGGCAAAAACATTTCTCTAACTGAAAGAACTAGAAAATATAAATGTGGCTTCAAGCCGTCTAGCCTCCTCAATTACTAATAGCGAAAGACTTCCTGACGACTGAAGCTTGACAAAGATGGATTAACATATCTTCAGATTTTAAAGAAACACTAAATTCAGATAGCACATTTTTTTTTCTTGGATAATTTAAAACAAAATCTAATTCTGTTTTTTGCAAGACCAGACCGTTTTTTTTTTTTTTTGTTTTTTTTGCTAACTTTAATCGCAAGGTAATACATATTTTAACCAATTCTGCTTCTATCAGTTAAAAAAGTAGATTTCAATCATTTCATACGACAAATTAAATAAAAGATTCATGAAACCTGCAGGTAAAAGTTTTTTGAAGACACCGTATTAAAAACATTTAAAAATTTGCATATTTATTATTGGTTGACATTGAGATGTTTCCTCTAATGATGGAATCATTTTTTTTTTTTCCATTTTCGTTTCATTACCTCACATAACAAAAAACTCACTAATCATCAGCATCGGGTCTCATTTCTAATGAAGTTTAGTAACTTATGCTAAATAGTAGTAGTAGTGGTGGTGGTGGTAATGCGTCACAAGAAAGCCTGGACATTTTATGAATTTAAAAGTGGTTTCTTTAATCAACACAAAAATAATGGATATAAAGGCCAATATCTATCATCCATTCGAAAATTGCGAATGACAAAACTGCAAGTCATTTACTAGCAGCTGTAGCACTGTTTCTACAAGCAGCACAAACAGTGTTACCTGCTGAAAAATACTTCAAGTTCAAACGATAAATTTGTGCAGGTATATACACATTTCAAATGTTTTCAAACACGCTTGATAAAAAAGTGGGGAAAAAAAAAAAGGCGTAAAGAAATTATATCGAATAGTAGTTGAAATGCAACAATGTAATATTCACAAAAGGTTAAGGACGGCTTTGATGTAATAAGCAGAAGCGCCTAGCGGTCTAACCAAGCCCCACCAAAAATAAGACACAGAAAATAACAATAATGATAATTTAAATTTTAAAATTAATAAAAATGGACGGCTCATAATTAACAATGAATTTTAGAAACATCAACAACACAATCAATGATCAGCCTCCTCATCCCAAAATTCATTCATGCAGGTGGTTGTTGATTTTTTGACAGGTGTTGAACATCAACGTCTAAAAACAACAAATAAAAGCGAAATATTCTTAACGTTAAACACAGAAACAATACTTATGTTGTGTATGTATAATTTTTTCAAGTTACACGATGACACACACACACAAAAAAAAAAAGAAAATGCAGTTCTCTCTAAAAAGATCCCATGGGCAGATCAGTCAGTTAAAGTGCCATACGTACGTGAAACACGCTTGGGCGATCATGTCTCGAAAGAGACATGAGTGACTGACTGGGCAGAAGATTATCCCTCAGTAGATTACCATTGCTTTCTGCGGTAGACTGGTTGCCAGCCAAGGCTATAGAACCCAATTTGTCCTATTTTAACCCATAACTGGAAGGAAGAGACGGACCTTTCCCAAGGGTATTTGCGCGTAAGTGAATGCAATGAATTCAACTGGAATTCGAACTCGGCTCCCCGATTTCTTGTTCTGAGCCGACATTCACTGCACCACAACGCACATCCCTATGGGTAGATATGGCGATTAAAAACAGAACTTGTTGGTTTCTTGTCAGTTTCAATCCAACATTTACTTTTACACCCTACCACACACAAAAAAGGTGTAGCAAAGATTATCTCAGGAATTGTGTAAAATTTCACGTGTACACGTGCCGAATAAAGAAAGTGTTATGCCCACAACTGATCATATACACTTAGACAAACAACAGTACAACAATAACAGTGTAGTTGACGTACATTTCAAATACATGAATTTTTATTTAAGCCGATATTCCGAGTGGGGGGTGCCTAGCGGAGCGAGAACAAAAAACTGTCATTAAGTATCTGAGACATACAAGATTTAAAGTCATCGTAAAAATTAAAATCAAATCGTCTAAACATTTACAAACCTACAAAGGAAAAGAATCAGGGTTATAGCCATGAAAGACAAGTTTAATTAGGAAACTGAAGAGACGGGGTATCAAAGAAAAAGGAAACAAATCGACTCAATGAAGTAGTAAATTAAATTGAACACTAATGACGACTGTAACTCACCAACTACAAAGCTACAAGTTACTACATCCCAACTAATAGTAGTCGAAAAATAATGCAACCTGTGTGTATGACTCGAGTAGGGTTTCAAACCCTACTCCAGGTCACTTTTTACATCCTAAAAAAAATTATTAAATAAAATTGACAATTTTTTATTCTAAAGACGTTTCCGATAAGAAAGAATAAAGATTGCTTAAATACATCATCAGTAAAATAGAACGGAAATAATTTATAGAACTTTTTCAAAAGAAAAATATCTGTCAAAAATAGATAATTAATGGAGAATAAAAAGTAAAAACACTATTATTTTTAATAGATTTGTTAAGAAAATTCAACATTTTACTGAAGGAAACATAGTTGCTCTGATGAAGAGATTTTTTTTAATGATCATGACTACACATATTTGTTAATTTTTTTTTTTTTTAATGCAAACAGAGAAAGAAAACTCGACTTAGAAATTTGCAAGTAGAAATTAAATTTAAATTTAAAAGCTTGGATGCGGTGATAATCAGTTCCTCGTTAAAATGATTTTTTTTTTCCTTTCTCTCTGTTTATTTTTTATTTCACTAAGTTTGACCAAAATGCAGCGATGACAATTTAATTTATGCATCTCTCATAATTTATGATCAATGCATTTTGTCATTTGCATAAAACTGTAACACGGATAATACATTTCTTCTTAAAACGATAATGAATGAGCTACGCATGATTTGCTTCTATATTTTCTCCGGTTTATCGTTTTAAAACTCGCATAAATTATTTAAAGTAATCTTGCTTGTTCTATTTTTTAACCCACCATCACAAACAAAAATGATATGCATTGTTCAAGGATTGACTTTTACACACACATGCATGACAATGTTTTAAAGAGAAATTTTATGCAAAATATACAAACAAATTAAAAATTGTAGTTTAAGTAAAAGTGAGAATGGAAAGGTTTTATATGAAATTAAAAAGAAAATGTTACTAACAAAAATTTTATTTTATAAAATTAAATTAAACTAAAAAATCTGGCATATGACGACATGACTTTGCTTTCATCACAATTCAATCAATATTTTTGTTTACTTTTAAAAAAAAGATTATCTATTTTAAACAAAATGATAGATTTACTTCCAAACGTTCATTATTTGCTCAATCACATGAAGAGACATAAAAAAAGTTATTAAAAATTAATAAACCTGCAATTAAAAAAAGTGTAAAAATGTTAAATCCTTCCATTATCTTTTTGAACAAGAAACTAAAAAGTAATTTATAGATTTTCTAGGAAACAAATAATGTCATGAGTACAATGTACAATACATGTCATTTTTTTTATATAATTCGTTCGTGCTTAAAGGAAACAAAAAGAAAATTAAAGAAAATGACCAAAGTGGTCAAGCAGGGCAGGATGTGTGGGCGAACAATATGACTTTTCACATCTACTTTGCGTGGGCAGAAAAAGTTAGGTCGATGGTTGGAGGATTTTGATCAGTTACTTTTATGAATTTGATTGCAAACATTATTTTCATTTCCAATTAAAGTAGAGAAAATTAAGTTATACATTCAACAAATAGCATTCTCATATTACTCGATCAGGACAGAACTTTTTTTTTATTATTGTGGACAAAAAAAAAAGAAAATCAGATGACCTCTCTACCCCTCAATGACTAGGAATTTATTCTTTCATTTTAATTACTTCATTTAAAACCTGTTTTTTTTTTTTAAATAAATATTTACTTTAGAAAATAACGAGATTTGTTCATCAGAAAGTTTAGGCAAGTTTAAAATCTCCACTGATTTGTCGTCATTTAAGCTCAACATAAAATTAATGCAACTAAAAAATAAAAATAGATTTTTTTTTAAAATTTCCCCAGGTTTTTAAACGCTAATCGTAAACAAAATAAAATCTGTTGACCTCATATTTTAAAGTAATTAATTTTTATTTTTGTACATTGAAAGTCTAAATTTCTATATTTTAATAATTAGTATGTTGCAAAATAAGTCATAAAAACTCAAGAAATTAAGATTAAAGAAAATGTTTAAAAAGCTGAGTTGACACACTAAAAAAATGCTAACCTTCCTCAAGTAAAAGGAAAAAGACTTAAATTTGTCTTTTTTTTTTCTATTACTTCCGTCTTGCCTTTGTTGTTGACATCACTCGCATTTTGGGGGAATTAACTAAGTTTTACTTCTATATTTTTCCAGTTTGTCTTAAAAAAAAAAAAAAAAAGAATTTAAATTGCTAAAACAAGTTACTTTTGTGACTAAAATTTTAGAGGTCATATAAACGGAATTTTAATAAAAGGGCAAACAAAAGAAAAAAAAGAGGATCAATAAATTTACCGATAGATGACAAAATAATCGCAACTCATAATTATAGCAATCTTCCTTGGGGTCAGTTTCAAAGTGAAATTGACAGTGTACTCAACAAAAATTAAATAAATTAAAATTCGCTCTCTATGCACATTTTATTTTAGAGTAAAATTTTAAAAAAAAAAACTTCTTGTAATTTTTTTTCAGTAATATTCAGACGAAGTAAATGGAAAAATGATATCCCGAAAATATTTTTTTTTAATTTTAAAATTAAAAATTTAAAAAAAGGTGTTGTTTTCTCGTGATATTCGGAGTGTCATTTTCACCTTTAAAATAGTTTATAAATGTGAAAAAAAAACGGTTTTAGCGTGAACAACGACACTGACAAATTAGTTTATATAACAAAAATTAAACACAAAGAATTTAAAAAGGGATTTAATTTGCACATACTTCCCCATTCTTTGGCGGCACTGACAGCTTTGGTGGACACATCTTCAATGGCTTGCTTGGCCGCTTCAATTTTCTCGTCTACCACATCGGGACCCTCGGCATCTTCGTCATCACTACTGGTCAGCAGCGCCTCGTCTCCGGCCCCATCCGAAGGGACCCTAAGCTTCTTCTTTTTCTTAGGTTTGCCAGGCAAAGGTGGAATAGGTGGGATGGCCGTGTCGGACCCACTCAATTCATGCTCAGAGGCCGATTCAGTCGGAGGAGAATCTTCCCCTCCTGACGCAGGAGGTGTTGGAATCGTGGTGGCCGATGTTGGTGCAGCTGCCGTTGCACCATCAGCGCCAGATTCCTCAGTCTTAGAAGCATCTTTTCCTTCAGGAGTTGTTTTGGGAGCTTCTGTTTGGTCCTCTGCTTCAGCCTGTGCCTGGCCACTGGTACTGTTTGGTTCGTCGTCTCCTTTTTTCTGGATGGCTCCCCACCAGCTGGAGACGGCATTGAACATGTTGGCTGTGCTTTTCAGCCGGTTGCCTACCGAAAACGACTCCACTTTGGCTGTTTAAATGTAAACCGAACTAGAAAAAAGTCTTTTGAGGTTTGTATCCCCTAAAATTGGTGCGATAGTGACGCACGGTCAGTAGACCAATTTGTAAACAACAACTCGCTCTGCCATTCACACTGACGTCATGGTAAAAGCAGACCCGCACTTAATGAGATCCGTCATTTGAGTAGCGGGATGAGGTAATAATAATGAGGAATAATAAAATTGTGACAGCTCCGCACTGAATCACATTAAATAACGAAGGAGTGGGATGAAACGTTGCTCATTTCTCAATACCGTTGACGCTTTAATTAAATAACGAGGCGATATACGCAAAGCGTTAAATCTTAAAGGATTTTTTAACCATTTATTTAATGATACAATTTTTTCTTTATTTTTTTTGTTTAGATAATAATTTGAAAATGATTGTAAAGACTAAAGAGTGAATTGGAGGAGGAGTTTATAATAATAGTAATGACATCAATGAGTGCAGTAGCAGCTGTGATTTTGTTGTGTTCAAAGTTCAATAGGAATTCTTGATGATAAGTTGAAATTTAGTCCTAAAGATTTAAATATAATATTCATGGCGCTATTGGGGAAATAACATATTTAGATTTTCTACTTCTAAGCAATATACTTCTTGATCATGCGTCGATTTTAAATTTATGATAAAAAAAATATTTTTGTTTATAAAAAGTCTTGTCAATGAAAAGAAGATTTTTATTTTTAAACTGTTTGAAATTGATCCATACTCGTGATTAATGGAAAGACGAAGAATTAGCAGATAGCTTGGGATGGAAAAGAAGAGAAAATGGGGAAGAAATGCAATGAAATTATACAGAGGAGGAGGTTTGACTGGGTTGCAGGTAAAACATTAAGGGTATCTTCATTGATTATTGGATAAATCTTGCTTTTGTAATTAAGGAAGCACTGACTGCTCCCTCAGCCCCCACTCTCACACTCACATATAAAGATTAAATAATTCTTGTAATACATATGCGAGTGATTTTTTCTTCGAAAGTAATTTAAAATTATTTCGTTTAGCTGCTTCTTCAGTAGGTTTTTAATAAATTAGAGAGAAGCTTTCAGAAGGCATCACACTTCCTATCTATCTATCTATCTATTGATTATTTATCTATTTAATTTATCTCATTCTGTTAAGTTATCTATCTATCTCATTATGTTGATTATCTATCTATAATTCATCTCATTCTTTCTATATCTATCTATCTATCTATCTATCTATCTATCTATCTATCTATCTATCACAGTCTATCTATCTATCTATCTATCTATCTATCTATCTATCTATCTATCTATCTATCTCAATAAAGTTTATCCTCCTTTAGGATTGATTAATAATGGAGCACAAGTTTTTGGGTAACTCGGCGTGGTGTAATGGTTAGCAAGCTTGTCTTACTAGAGAACCTATTACAACTGAGTAGTGAGTTCGGTCCTCACTGAAACTGGATACCCCATACTGTCGGCCTTGCGCCACATCTAAGCGGCGCTTAAAATCAACTATGTCATTCTCATTCTGTTGATTAATCTATCTCATTCTGTTCATAGTTAGTATCGCTATACCTCCATTCTTTTTTTTATCTATCTATCTAAAATGCATGTGGAACTCGACTCGTGACAGAGTAAGGCCACCCCCAGGACTCATAACTCCCAAACGAACATTTCAGGGATGACTTCCATGTCGTTGACGTATGTATACATGCACACATACATACATATGTCTACTACTGTAAGTGTCAGCTTCGGCATATATCACATGATGAATTATTAATTGGATTTATGGTATTTTTATCATAAATTATTGCAGTGTCTTGACAAGGTTTTAAATTTGTTTTATACTTTTTTTTTTACAATAGAACATTGTCATTTCTTCTTTCTTTTGTAAAGTGTCTTTTTCAGCAATTAATTTTCTTTTTTCTTGTGGAAACGTTGGAAAAAAAGAGAGTGGAGGAAGAAAAGTAACAAGGAAGAAATTTTTTCTGCAAAGTACGACAGTTTTTGAAAGAACAACCAATGACAAATGTATTTTTCAGTTTAATTTTCTTGAAATAAAATAAATTAAAACAAAACGAAACATAATAATTGCAATTGTTGACAATGGGAAATCAAGAAGAAATAAAACAATAAATACGCTATTTACTAAATTCTAAAGAAAATAAATAAATAGCGACATGAATTTTCAAAGGAACTGATACAAAAACAATAACACGTCGTTCTATCTATCTATCTATCTATCTATCTATCTATCTATCTATAATCTAACACACCTATGTTGATTTCAGCATCAAGCCTTGCTAAGACATGCAAATTATTATTATTATTGTTGTTGCTGTTGTTGTTGATTTGCAAAATAAATAACTTTTTGTGCAGGTTATCTTTTTTTTAACATTTCTTATAATTGAATTGCCTTTTTAAGTTGCAATAACATATTTTACTCCCTAACTGCACTTTGTGTTCGCCAGTTATGACATGTGCACGCAGCACGTGCACACCAGATAGATAGATAGATAGATAGATAGATAGATAGATAGATAGATAGATAGATAGATAGATAGATAGATATGAACATAGATAGATAGATAGATAGATAGATAGATAGATAGATAGATAGATAGATAGATAGATGAATGGATGTATGCGCATTACTGGTGGTATTGTGAATTAACAACATAGTGGTTTCGTTTTAATCATTTGTCTTTCGATTCAAGCGCAAATCGACAGGTCTGGCTACTTCCGTTTCGTCTGCTTTTCTTTAATTCTGATATTTTTCTTCTTGCCAACGTCTTCAGCGCATTCATTCATTCATATTACTTCGTAATAATAATAATAATAATAAAATTAGCATTAAATTTCTTTTTGAATAATTCAAGTGCAACGTATCTGAGCAACAGGGCGCTAAGTGGAAAAGAGGATAAGTCTTTCTTTTTTTTACTCTTTCTTTCTCTTTTCTTTTTTATTTCTTCACACCCCCCTTTCGATTTGTCTGTTGTTTCCTTTCTTTCTTTCTTTCTTTCTTTCTTTTTTTTTTTCCTTGTGTCCTCGCAGCAACTTTGTGTCTGGGAGCGGGATGAGAATGAGGAGACAGAGAGAGAGAGCACGTGCGCGTGTGTATATTGTGTGGGCGTTGCAACAATGAAGGGAGAAATGGTAGGTGGGAAACAGCAACAGAACCCTTGCAACTAGCGTCGGCTTCCATCTCATTCAACCCGTATTGCAACACACCACCACATTGTCATCATTTTACTTACACGAAACTGAATTAATGATGATAATTTATTTATAATTTTATTTTTATTTATTTTTTAAGAGGAGTAGAAAGTGTACCTCAATATTGTTTTCCAAAATAAATAAATAACACCTTTGATTTTGAATGATGCAATATTGAAATTAAATTATAATGCAAAAACAAAAACGAAAAAAAACAATTCCGAACTTTTACACAACGTCACTTCAGCATAGAAAAAGAAAGAAATTAGTGCTTTAGGTCATGTGACTTAACAGTAACAAGATTTTGGATCGAATAATGATTTTCTGGTTCTTTATGAGCAATATGTCTTTTAGTTTTTGTGCTCTGCTTTTTTTTTTTTTTGTATTATTTTTAATTTTTTTATTTGCTTTCGGATGGTCTAAAAATATTAATACTTAAAAATAAGTAGTTTATGATTTTTTTTTAAGTTTCTTATCAAAGTGATAACCAAATAAAATAGCCTTTTTTTTACCTTCAAATTAAATTACTAAAGTTTGTAATTTTATTTATTTATCTATTTTTAAATGCTTCTAATATTTTGGTAAGATAAGGTCAAGTTAGTGCTGTAATTTATTTTAGTACACAAATATATAACAATTCTTGTTAACCATAAAGTATCCATATTATTGATTATATTTTTTAAGCTAATATTTTATTAACCAATTAATATTCTTTTAATAACTTTCTCTATTTCATTGACTTTTAGCAAGATATAAAATAAGTATGAAATTCATTGCATTCACTTATGCGCAAATACCCTTGGGAAAGGTATTAATCCGTGTCTTCCTTCCAGTTATGGGTTAAATAACAGGACAGATTGGGTTCTATAGTCTTGGCTGGCAACCAGTCTACCACAGAAAGCAATGGTAACCTACTGCGGGATAATCTTCTGCTCAGTCAGTCATGTCTCTTTTGAGACGTGATCGCCCAAGCGTTTACCACGTATGGCACTTAACTGACTGTTGCAGTGTCTCCAAAACGTGTAATGATAATTTTCATTTTACACAGTAGTGAAATTCTTCTTCTTCTTTTATGTGCCCTGTCCTTTCAGGATGTAGGTGAACATGGCCTTCCACGTCTCCTTATACCTGGTGGCTTTTAGCACGCTTTCTCCTATTAACCACACAACCCTCGTTCTGTCATCCACCTGCTCAGGCCCTTCAAATATGTTATCCACTTCTTTCCCCTGTCTCTTTTTCCCTCTATCTAGCCTGTTAGTATCAGGTTCTCCCAGCCCTCCTTCCTCATTGCATGTCCCAGGAACTTCAGCTGTCTCTTCCTGATGCTCAATATTAATTTTCTTTTCATTTCCATCCTTTCCAAAACCTCATCATTGCTCACATGCTCGATCCATGATATTGGCAGTATGCTTCTGTAGAACCACATTTCCGCTGCTTCAAGTTTTTTCCTCATTTTCGATGATATTGTCCAGCATTCACTGCCGTATTGAAGAACTGACATCACATAGCAATCCAGCACTCTTTTCTTTGTTTCTAGTGAGATTTTCCTGTGTGTTAGTACTTTACACAGCTTCTGGAACACATCCTATGCCATGCCAATTCACATTCAGATCTCTGTGTTGCACTTTCCATTTTCTGTTAGAACACTTCCTAGGTATTTAAATTTTTGTATCTGCTTGATTTTAGTATCCCCCACCTGTATTTGTCATTTTGGGCTGCTCTTTTTGCTGATGACAGTGCATTCGGTTTTCTTGTAGTCCTTTCTTGTCACTCTCTTCAGCTACCTTCTGTAGGAGGTCTTGTAGTTTTTTTTTCTGTATCTGCTATCAGCACTGTATCATCTGTGTTCCTTATGTTGTTTAAATTGTGTCCTCAAATGACGAATTCTGACATAACTTCTAGGGTTCTCAGAATAGTCTCATCTAAAACCATGTCCCAAGGATGAATTTTCAAAAATGGCATATTAAATGACCAATGGAAATTATAAATGACCATGGGAAATTATACAAAATAGAAGGCACAAAGTGAGCAATGATTAATTTCTTAATTAATTCCATATTGTTTAGTCGTCATTTTTTCCACAGCACTTCAGGTTTAAAAGCTTTTTAATTTTTTTTTATCATCATTTCACCCCAAGCAAGGCAGTACTGCCACTGGTGCGCAGGGGGTTACATAAAAGGTGAGTGATGAGAAAGAAGAACAATTTACAGGGGGTTTCAGAGAATGGATAAGAAAAGGATGGGAACACTGGTGTGAAGAGAGCTGCATGAGAATAGAGTAGAAAAGGAGAAGGGCGTGATACAAGGGTTATCAGGGAAAGGATGCAAGTCAAGGAGATAAGAGATGGCAGTTGACATTGAATTTGAATTGTTGGAGATTGTAACTGTCAGAGAAGCAAATATACAGAAGGGAATTCCACAGATGGGAAGTGCAAGAAAAGAAGCAGTTAGAGTAGAAGCAGAAAGTTACATTTGTTAGTTTCATTGTAAAAGGGTATGACCTAGTAACTAGTCTAGCAGCTCAAGTAAATTCATGCAGAGGGGGCACCAGGGAGCTAAGCTCATTGGAGCAGAAGCTGTGAAAGTATTTTTTTGTTAATCATCTCAACCCAAGCAAGGCATTCCACTGCCACTATTGCGCATGGGGCTACATAGGGGAAGGTAAAGAGAAGGAGTGGTTAGACATAGGGAATGTCAGGAGGAAGGTGACAGATGAGTAAGGATACTGAGGATGAGGGTTGGGCAGATGGGAAGAGTGTTTGATAGAATGGGAGCAGGTTAGTGTGTTAGGAGGTGTCTATTGACCTTACATTTAAACTCCTGGAGATTGTAGCCGTCGGGGAAGCAATCGTTTGGAAGAGAATTCCACAGTCGGGAAGTGCGAGGAAAGAAACTGTTGGAGTAGAAGTTACGGCTGCATTTTATCGGTTTCACTGTAAAAGGGTGGGATCTAGTTGCTAATCTAGTATCTCATTCAAATACGTATTTAGGGGGCACTAGTGATCTAAGTTCATCGGAGCAGAAGCCGTGAAAGTATTTATAGAAGAGACACAGGGAAGCCACGTCGCACCGGTGGGAGAGAGACTGCAGGCGGTCTGCCAAGTCAGTATCTATCACATTACAGACTTTCATAGCAGCGGATTTAGCAATGGATTCGATATAGTCATTCCATTTGAGGTCCGCTGAAAGTGTGAGACCAAGGAGGCGCAGTGTTTTACTCTCTGGGAGGCAAGCCTGGTCCATGCTAATGGGAGGTAGGTGAGATTGTCGATGATGGTTAATTGAGAGTAGCTTCATTTTAGAAGCATTAAAATTTACTAACCATTTCTTACCCCAGTCCAATATGGATTGGAGGTCTTTTTCAATCTCGGCTGCGAGGTTAGCTTTGACGCCTACACCAGATTTTTGTAGGAAGAGGTAGAGAGAAGCTACATTACATCGGTGAGAAAGTGACTGGAGTTGATCTACCAGGTTGGGAACATTGCAGATTATTCGTTGGATTTTGTCAAGAACTCCCAGATGAATAGCATGGGCACCCGACCAAATGTGACAGCAGTATTCAATGCATGATCAGATGGTAGATTTATATATGTGCAAGATGGATTCAGATGAGAAAAACTTTCTGGCTCTACACTGTAAACTGACCTTCCTAGCAGTAGATTTAGCTATGGATTCAATGTAGTCGTTCCACTTGAGGTCGGCTGATAGAGTTAGGCCAAGGAGGCAGTGTTTTGCTTTCAGGGAGACTAGCCTGATCCTTGCCGGGGTGTGGGGTAGGAGCTATTTTCTGTGGTGGTTAAGAGATAGCAGCTTTGTTTTTGGAAGCATTAAAATTTACAAGTCATTTCTTTCCCCAGTCTACCACAGATGGGAGGTTTTTTTAAGATCAGCAGCAAGGTTTACTTTGTCAGCCTTGGCAGATTTCTTATCGAGGTGGGCATAAATTGTGGTATTGTCAGTGTAGATGCCTACTTGGGATCTGATTACATCAGGGAGAGGCTTACGGGCTATCACATTGAATACACTGGTTCTCGCTTTATTACCGAAGTTAAACAACGTTGAGCCTGGTCAGTACTTAGATGGGTGACCGCATGGGAATACCAGGTGCTGTAAGCATATAGTGACGGATGTGCGTTGTGGTGCAGTGGATATCAGCTCGGAAAGAGAAATCGGTGAGCCGAGTCCGAATTCCAGTTGAATACCCTGCATTCACTTAAGCACTGGTACCCTTGGGAAAGGTATTAATCCTTCCCTTTCCTCTAGTTATGGGTTAAATAACAAGGGTAGGACTTGGGGCTCTGCTCTTAAAAAACAAATCCCAATGAATCTTGATACTCGAAAAGAAAAAAGTATTACTAGACACAAAAACTTATATAAAAACAACAATAAATTGTTGAAAGAAAAAGGTATTACCAGTAATAAATAAATAAAATTTAGTTGGTAATAAATGACTTGCCGAGGTTGATTTGTCATAAAAACAAAACAACCAACCAACATCAGGGAGATCGTTGATGAAGATCAGAAAAAGGTGTAGGACCTAGAACAGAGCCTTGAAGGAAAATTGCTTTCTTATGATAGTATCTGGAAGCATGCCAGTTCGATACTACCTTCATTATATGAGCTGAAAGGAAAGACTGGATTAGATCAAACAAGTGTCCAGTTATACCTTAGCCCTTTAGCTTGCATAGAAGGCCAGTATGCCAGACTCTGTCAAATGCTTTGGAGATATCTAGGACAATAGCTCGAGTTTTATTTCTTTATTATATACGAATTGCCATGACTTTCTATGAAAGATAGTGGAGTGATTTCCCCTTGCTATCTCAACAATTTGGAAATCAGAATTATCCTTCTCCTAGACAGGTTGCCATTGAAGGCTAGAGAGCATTGTCTACTCTTTTGTTTTACCCATACCCGGGAGTTGAAGAAATGAATTAATGCTTTGTCCAATATTAATGAAAATGTACACAGAACGGGTTAGACTACAATTTCAACTCAGATTTCCAATTTCCCTTTCAGTCCCATTAAGTAACTTGCTGTTGTCCCTTTGGTTAAACTGAAACTTTATTACTTTCAATTGCAATTACCAGGGCTGGTGCAATGGTCTCATTGCCCCCTCCCCAAATCTTTGATACTCTTAAATCTTTGACACCCGTGCAAATCTATGATATAGAGCACTGATTATACTACATCTCAATTTCCATATTGCATATTGACAGAAAATAAACAATTTGGTTAAAGTAATTTTACTCAATTAATTACTCAATAAATGCTTTAACAAGAAAAAATACTTGTTACAAAATAAATTTACTATTTAGCATAATAGCCTTTTGCTTTGAAATAATAAAATAATTGCGACAATTTACCAATCGCACCTAGTATATATATATTACTGTGCAAAAGTATTAGGACAAGAACTATTTTATCTTTTATGAGGCATATTGACAGAAAATAAACAATTTAATTAAAGTAATTTTATTTGATTTACTCAACAAATGCTTTAACAAGAAAAAAATACTTGTTACAAAATAAATTTAGTATTTAGTATAATAGCTTTTTGCTTTGATCACAGCCTTCATTCTGTCAGGCATTGACATCACAAGCTTCTTCAATGTATCTAATGGTATCTCCTGCCAAGCAGCTTGTATTTGTTCCCAAAGTGTGTCTTGCGAAGTAACATTAGATTTATCAATTCGAGAGGGAGGGAATAAGAAAAAAGTCAGTCATATCCAAGGATAATAGAATAATGAGTAGTTTCAAAATAACTTATTTAATAGAAAATAGGAAAAATTAAATATAACTTCTTTTTAATACATTTCTTTTACACTTAGTTTTAAATAATCAATATTTATTAGCAATTTACTTTGCTTTTCACCCTGTATTTGGATTTCAGTGAGGTTTTTAAGAAAATGCCCTCAAAAAATGAATGTGAAAAAGATGGTTTTTCCCTATTATTTTGACAAAACTGCTCTCCTTTAACTACCATAGACAAACACTCCTGCCCGCCATCAGCATGGCTGACGCAAGTCTCTTTGAGAGTAACACGCTGTGCCTCCTTGGCCTCACTTTTTCAAGTGGAATGAATGCATCACATCTATAGGTGCTTGTACTAATAGGAAACTTGGATTTCTGTGTTGGGCCAGGAAGTTTTTCTTATCAGAATCCATTTTACAGTATTTACATTATTCAGACTCTTGTCCTCATCTTTTTTTGCCCTTTGTACGAAGTTTCAGCCATTGTAAACACCTGCCTTCTTCAAGTGCTAGGAATTTTGAACCTTTATTACAATCACTGGGATATATCATCCTCATTCCTGAAGCGTACAACAGCCGAAACGTCGTACAAATGGCAAGAAAGATGAGGACAATATTCTGAATAATGTAAATACTACCTCAGCTCAGAAATATAGACAAATACTAAAGAATCTATTTTATACATTTATAAATCTACCATTCATCTGTGCATTGAATGCTGTTGCCATATCTGGTCAGGTGCTCCTGCTATTCATCTTGAGGTTCTTGACAAAATCGAAAGAACAATCTGCAATGTAATAGGTCCTGGCTTGGCATCTTGACTTTCTCACCGACATGACATGGCTTACCTCTGTCTTTTCTACAAGTATTTTCGTGGCAACTGCTCTGACGAGCTTTTTTCCCTGGTTCCCCAACCGCATGTATTTACTTGTACTACTAGATTGGCATCTAGGTCCCACCCTTTCATCGTTGAAATAATTAAATCTTCTCATCTCTTCTGCTCTAATAGTTTCTTTTCTCACACTTTCCGTTTGTGGTACTCTCTTCCATTTGCTTGCTTCCCTGATAGCTACAATCTTCAAAAGTTTAAATGCCACATCAATTGCCATCTATCTCTTTGATTTCCATCCATCTCTTACCTTTTCTTCGAAATCACCTGTACCTTGTTTTTTTCTCTCACTGTAACCCCCTTCACACCAGTGGTGGTCTTGCATTACTTGGGGTGAAATGATTATAAATAAGATATCTGATATGGTGCTCCTGCTATTCACCTTGAGGTTCTGAAAAAATCCAAAGAAGGATTTACAATGTAATTGGACTTGACTTGGTATTGTGACTTCAGTCACTTTCTCACTGATGTGACATGGCTTCCCTCTGTCTTTTCTACTATTATTCTCATGGCAAATGCTCTGAAAGGCTTTTTTCCATGGTGCCCCCTCTATGGAAATTTAAGCGTTCTACTATAGCATCTAGGTCCCGCTCTTTTACCATTGAAACAGTTAAATGTAAATTCCTCTTCTACTCCAACAGTTTCTTTTCTTGCACTTTCCACCTGTGGAACTCCTTCTGTTTACTTATTTCTCTGATAGCTACAATCTCCAAAAATTTAAATGCTATGACAATCTCCATCTTCTATCTTCTTGAATTCCATTCATCTTTTATCCTTTTTTTCAATACCCACTGTACCCACTAATGGTGGTCCCACCTTGCTTGGGGTGAAATGATTTACAAAAAACAAAAACTACTATCATTCCTTGGCAATGTCTATTATTTAAAAAGTGATGATTAGAATTGTAATAAAACCAAGATATATTATGAAAATGAATTTATTCATATTTTTTGTTTTTCTTTAGAATTTGCAACAGAAATGTTAATCATTATATAATTATTACATTGTTTATTGACAAGAATAATTTTATGTTTACATCATTCTAACAATTAATGCAATGCAATATTGATAATTTACTAATTTATAAAGAAATAAATATGAAAATGTTTTTATAAATTTGTAAACATTTCAAAATTATTAAAATATGTGAACAAACTATAAGGAAATCTTTAATATTTACAATTTTATTAAGTTTGAATCAATTGGCAACTATTTTGCCAACTATTTCAATAAACTATATAATAAATAAATAGTGTAAATAAACAATCGAACAAATAGTGTTATTTTTGTTGTCAATTCTCAAGAACAAAGAAAACGCATAAATTTGCTTTCATATGTTTAGGCTTTATTACAATTCTAATCATTAATTTTTTAAAACAATAAACATTGCTGAGGAGAAAAGCTAATTAAAATAATAGTGATGTCAAGGTAAAAACTTTCCTCTTGAGACTCCTGTTTTTTGAAGGAATGAAGGTCCAAGTTTGCAGACTAGCCAATTTTGTTCAGTTTCCTTACAATTATGTTTTTGTTTGAATGCTTTTAGAGCAGCGTTTTTCACCCTTTTTTTACCTTCGCATAACCCTTAAAACAAATTTCATGTCTCAAGGAAACCCTGCACAAAAACAAAATTATATACCATATTTATCTAATTTTATTTTCATCATAGTTCACGTGGTAAATATCAAAGTATATATTTTTGAATAACTGGCTTAAGGAAAAATTAATACTTCTTTGTCATTTTTTTCGAGAATGCCAAATGAAATTCATACTGTTCGTTTATAATACTTCATCTGGGAGTTTCATTCACGTAAAAACTCTAAACTCAAATGTAAAAAATAAATATTAGAAACCAATATCATATTCGTATAATACAAATGTAAACAGAACGATAACAGATAATTGCAGCATCAGGGGTTACATAGGAGGAAAGTTATGAAAAGGAGTGACAGGTTACTGGGGGTGTCAGGAAATGGGTAAGAGAAGGATGAGAATACTGATGAGAGTGGAGTTCATGGAGAAGTGAGCATGAGAGAGAGAGGATGCAGGTTGGTGAGATAGGAGGTGACTATTGACTTTACATTTAAATTCTTGGAGATTGTAGCTGTCGGGGAAGCAAGTAAATTCATATATAGGGGGCACCAGTGAGCTAAGTTCATCAGAGCATTTATCCTTTACTGGGAATGTTGAAAAGACATAAGATAAATCAAGGCAAAATTGATTAAAAAAAAATCAAAAATACATTAGCTTATCTCAGAACCCTTAGAGACCTTTCGGAGAATGTTAGGGTTCCAGCTAATCTCAGTTGAGAAATGCTGTTCTCAAGGATGGAATACATTACACATTATACCTTTGGTATTCAATTGCCTAATATTGTTCTGATATATAGAACAATATATATCATATTCTCTCATACTGTTCTTATTACACATTAATTGGGTAACTGTCACTTTGCTTATAAAAAAATAAAATTAAAACAACAAACCCACATTTCTGTGGCATGTGGCTATTTTTTCTCTGATGGCATAAAACAGAAATGGACATTATTATTATGAAGATGAGAAAATGATGAAGACGTCTGAGGTACTAGTATTGATGCAATTCTCATAATGCCTATTTTTGACATGGATAGCCATGAAATATACAAAAATCTTAATATCTGTTGAATAAATTTTGATAAAAAAACAATGTGATGTTCAGTTCCAGATATTAACTTTATTTTGATTGAGTTTGAGTTTGAGTTTTGCTTAATAACATATCAACA
Source organism: Ascarosepion bandense (assembly GCA_037127315.1). Taxonomy (NCBI): domain Eukaryota; kingdom Metazoa; phylum Mollusca; class Cephalopoda; order Sepiida; family Sepiidae; genus Ascarosepion; species Ascarosepion bandense. The sequence goes on along the minus strand of JBBBDQ010001033.1, from coordinate 6,125,224 downwards.
CCTCTGTGGGTTATTTAATGCCCAAAAGGTGGGGTTTTAGGGTTTGTTTTTGTTTAATATTCAGTTATAGTGATAAGGTTGATTTAATCAGATTTTAATGAAAAATGTTTTGTTTTTATTCTTTTTTATTTTAGAAAACTGAAAATGTCTTCTAGTTTTGTATTCATAAATGTTTTGCTGAGAATTTTTTTCTTTCAAAAATTATCATTATCAAATGTCAAATCTAAACTGTTTGCACATTTAAAATAGTACATTTATTAGAAAATATATTCATTTTTCAGTTCAGGGTAGGTGTTGTCCAGACTGAGTGGTAGGGAATGTATCAATCCAATATTTTGTTTCAAGCTCAGTTAATATATATATCTGTATACCCTAAATGACATAGGCACATGTAAATCACTCACACACAATATAGACATACACATATAGATGATATACACACATGCAGTCACACGCAGGTTGTATGTGTTCTTTTTATAACATAGGTATAACTACAAAATATATAATGACTTCAAAGTGCTTATAATAGGCTTATAATATTTTCCTGTTAACCAGGGTTGTTGCCAGGATGAAAGGGAAATTAGTCCTTAAAACACTTATTTTAATTTAATTCAAAATGTGTATATGTATGTATATATTTAATTGTACAGAATTAGTGCATTTTACAAGGGAGGAATGTAATGTCTTTGAAGAGCCACCCCCTCAGATTTGCCAATTAAGATACAGTCCTGGAAATGTGTGTGTGAGCATGGAACCACCTCTTAATTGCTGTTGGTCTCAGGTCTACCCTGACCTGGAATGGTAGCACCTGTTAGGGTCCCAGCTATGGGCAAATAGTTAACCTCCAAACTGGGGTCAAAACACGATGAAAATATAAAAATACACTTTTATAGAAATATATACATAAAAATAGACTTTTATATAAAAATATACATTTTGGAAGGAAAAATATTACCAACAATACATTTTTGAAAATAAAGTTATTACCATAACATATTTTTGAAGGAAAAAATATTCTCAGCGAAACATTTATGAATACAAAACTAGAAGACATTTTCAGTTTTCTAAAATAAAAAAGAATTAAAACAAAACATTTTCATTAAAATCTGACTAAATCAACTTTACCACTATTACCGAATATTAAGCAAAAACAAACCTTAAAACCCCACCTTTTGGGCATTAAATAACCCACAGAGGTGTTGATATGCCATTAAACAAAACTCAAACTCAAACTCAACAAAAATAAAGTTAAAATCTGGAACTACACATCACATTGTTTTTTATCAAAATTTATTCAACAGATATTAAGATTTTTGTATATTTCATGGCTATCCATGTCAAAAATAGGCATTATGAGAATTTCAACAGTATTGGTACCTAAATTTCTGTTTTATGCGATCAGAGAAAAAATAGCCACATGTCACAGAAATGTGGTTTTGTTGTTTTAATTTTATTTCTTCTATCCTGAGCTTATTTTCGCTGCAAGTTTGTTGCAATTTTCTGTGGACATGTCTCTGCATTTGTGAACTGAAAATCAAAAGGTGAGTAAATGGTAAAATTAGTTCAATTCAAGCTGCTACAAATTTTTTAAAAATTGGTGCACATTATATATATATATGTTTTCTTCATGGGTTTTGTAGCTCAATTTCGTAACTTGTTATGTATAATTTGCACAAGCAATTATGGTAATATGCAGTACCACTAACTGACAGTAATTCCAAATCCCACACTCTTCTCTTTTTATAGCTCTGTCCTTTTCCTACAATGAGGAATTCACGGCTGATATATAAGGAGGTTCTAAAGACTTCAATACACACACACACATATATATCAAAGAGTAGATTTTCTTTTACTATTTCAAACTGTGAACAAACTGAGATAGATAGATAGATAGATAGATAGATAATGAACAGACATAGATAGATAGATAGATAGATAGATATGAACAGACTGAGATAGATAGATAGATAGATAGATAGATAGATAGATAATGAACAGACTGAGATAGATAGATAGATAGATAGATAGAAACATACTGAGATAGATAGATAGATAGATAGATAGATAGATAGATAGATAGAACAGACTGAGATAGATAGATAGATAGATAATGAACAGACTGAGATAGATAGATAGATAGATAGATAGATAGATAGAAACATACTGAGATAGATAGATAGATAGATAGATAGATAGAAACATACTGAGATAGATAGATAGATAGATAGATAGATAGATAGATAGATATGAATAGTCTGAAATAGATATGATATGAGAAAAATATAGTTTAAAGTTATGCTAAATTTAGTTGCTAAAGAGCTCGATATCAGAGACAGGGTGTATATATTGTGGCATAAAAATTGTGAGCAAACATAAAATACACTCGCTGCTCAGTTTTAACCAGTGTTTATTTATATATATATCTCATCCACATACAAGCCTGTTTTGCTGTATCACAGTGGGAGAACTCAATTCATTACATAAATCACAGAAGTGGTAACTGTCTTTAAAATTTTCCTATATATATATATATATATATATATATATATATATATATATATATTAATGCAGGTTTCATTGAATAATATAGACAAGTTTTGTCTATTAATTTTGTGTAGGATCCATTCATACCGTCTGATATACTTGATGGTGATGTCGTTAAAAGACAACAAAAAATCACAGTATTTGTTGAATTTTTTATCGGGTCTAAGCTTTCGGCTCACATAAGCCATTATCAAAGAGTAAATTTTCTTTCGCTATTTCAATTTGCCTTTTCACAAGGCTCCATTTATATTTCAAGGTGGTGATGGTGTGTTGGGCTGCTGGATCATGTAATTTAAATTGTGTGTATTTTGGCAGCATTTTTTCATTAATGCAGGTTTCATTGAATAATATAGACAAGTTTTGTCTATTAATTTTGTGTAGGATCCGTTCATACCGTCTGATATACTTGATGGTGATGTCGTTAAAATATATATATATCTACACTATTTACATTGTTGTTCTTGTTGCTATATTCACAATGTTTCAGCTGTTGTATGTTCTGGCCTACTTCCAGTAATTGAAATTTTGAACTGAAGCCTTTATTTCGTTCACCAGAATAGATTGTTCTAGTTCAACGAGTCATACCTATTCCAGATTTATTAAAATATCTTAAAATAATAAAGAGTCAATTTGTTCAATAAAATTGACGTTGGTCTTTCAATCAACTGCACCCCACACATAATAATCAAGAGGATTGCCGTCTGCTGTTAGGTGGCCAGATGTACGAGGTCGCAAATTGTCTGATAGCCATGACTGGTTTCTCCTGCTTGAGTGGCATGGTGCAGAGTCCTGTTGCAGGATATAGGGTCTTCCAGCAGCCACCCTTTTGATACAGGGAAGCTCTACTTCCTCAAGACATTTGATGTAGGCCTCCATGTTGAACCTGAAGCCCTGTGCTAATATGAAGGCATAATCTCACCATCACAAGTGATCACTCCAGAAACATTTGTAATAACTCATCCAACTCTTTGCAAATCCTCTGTACTGTTCTCAGATTGACATCCACTCATTCTGAATTGTTTGTGTTGGAGCTTCTGTTGTGAATGCCACGCAGTACCATTTCCAAATTTTTGATGGTGTGAATTGTGCCATGGTGCTCTTTTTCTCACAGATGGTGCTCAACTGACCCTACTTTATTGTGTAGTTGGCAAAATCAAAATAAAAAAAAGCTCAAAATGAAAAATATTGAATGGTAAAAATTTAGCCATTACACCCTTTATATATAACGTTGAGAAGTATATAAAGTAATCTGTAGCCTAATAAATGATTAAGTATTTATTTTATACAAAAATATATATATATATATATATATATATATATAGAGAGAGAGAGAGAGAGAGAAGAGTAGTTTATTATGTGTGGATAGCTTGACATAAATGTTCAACAAATTACTAGAATTCTTCAAAATTTTAATCGGCTGTGATTAAGGAATGTTATTTTTTAATAATTACTTTTGTAAAAAATAGTAGGATTTTAGTATTTTATTTGTGACAATTATATATATATATATCAGCATGCGGTGTAGATATAGAAAAATCCAAAGGAGTATCCTGTACATAAAGTGGTAGGATAACTCTCTAAGAGAGCTCTAAATATATATGTATATAGATACATATAGAGCAAATATAAAAAAAATTAAGGCAGACATGTTATTTCATGGTAAATCGGAAGTATCAGCCTATTTCAGGCAAACCATCATCAGCTTCCGTCTTTATTGTACAAAGAATTTTACACTTCCGATTTCCCATGAAATAATGTGTCTGCCTTAATTTTTCTTATATATATATATATATATATATATATATATATATATATATCTTACATAAAAATTCAGATTTTCTTATATTGAATGGTCATTTGGACAGGTAAAATTAACCACCCATTTCATCAGCAAGACCTCTGGCTAGATCAGTGTTAATCTCTAATATGAATAGGATCCTTCAGGATTTACCACCAAGCCACTTTTTCCAGATTTATGTCCAATATATATATATATATTGCTCAACATGCAAAGCTCAGAAGAAACACTCTTACTAGTATTAAAAACAACACAAAAATACACCTTACATAGTCAAGCTTGAAGAAAAATTTACAACGCCCAAAAACAACCCCCACCTTGAATATGGCTAAAGAAATGGCCAAAAGCACTTGTGACAATGGACAATATGGACAATTTTTGCACTCCCTTAAAAATGTAAGAATGCTGAAAAAAATAAATAAAATTTTATTAGGATCACCATAAGAAAATGTCAAAAGTTATCTCCCCTGAACCATTCAAGGAAGTTCGTTCCGTCAGCTAATAGGTGCATGCTGGCAGACAAGAAGAAGGGACTTCTGGTAGAAGCCAACAAACATGGCATGCAGAACTTTTCCAGGCTCTCTATAACACATCTTTATTCAACATCCACAACTGTTCGCTGTACTTATGTTTCTACAATAATAAATTTCCTATTTATCTCCAATACTCGACGAGTGTCATTTTTCCATAACCGTTTTATTTTGTCATGTTAAAAACATAACACATCTAATAAAATTTTTCTTGTTTGTCATATTCAACGAAACATATTTAAAGGAAAGGTTGCTTTTCAAATATACATTTACATACATTATATATATTTATATACAGAGTATGATGGATAAAGTTGTTGTCTAAATTAAGTAAAAATGAAAAGGAAACTGACATTTGATTTTAACAGATAAATTTACCAAAGTTACACAAAAATATATTGAATTACTGAAGAGTAAATTTATTCAATAAAATCACCATTGGCTTCAGCCATGGCCTCTAGATGACTTTGGAATCTTCTGCAACTCTTCTGGATGGTCTCCTTGTTTAGGTTGATGAATGCTGCCATAATCCTTGCCTTCAGTTTATTTTTGGTATCACAAGGAGTTTTGTTGGCCTCTTGCTCAACTGCGCCCCACATATAATAAAGAGGGTTGCAGTTTGGAGAGTTAGGTGGCCAAATGTAAGACAAGACTGATTTCTCCTGCTTGTGTGGCATGGTGCAGAATCCTATTGCAAGACATAGGGTTTTCCAGCAGCCACCCTATTGACTCAGGGCAGCACTAACTTCTTAAGGCACTTCATGTAATTCTCTGTGTTGTGTCTGAGGCAAAGATAGATGGAGGCATAACATTGCCATTAGCCCCTCTAACTCCATGATGTTGAATGGATATATCATCCAACTCATTCCAAATTCTATGCATTGTCCTCAGATGATACCCAAACACTCCGAGATACTTTTATTGGAGCTTCCAGCACAAATGTACCAAGCAGTACCGTCTGTCATTTTAAAATTTCTGGCAGAGGCAATTGTGCCATGGCGCTCTTTCTCTTATAGGCTGTGCCGAAATAATCCTACTTTACTGTGTAGTTGACAAAATCAAAAACCAAACAATGCTCTTGTGCAAAGTTAAAAATATAAAATGGCAATAATTTACCTATCACCTTGTATATATATTATGTACTAATTACAATTACAGATATTAAATTCATCTTATTTTTCTAAAAAGGTTATTAAAAATGGCATTATCTCATGAATGTACAATTTCAATTTTTTAAAAATTCCAACTATTTTGTTTTTGATTTTCAAAAAATAAAATTTGATGAAGAAATAACTTTGCATCTAAAATGGTGATGTAATGAATATGTATACACCTTGGTTCCCCCTCACTGGAATGTGATTGGCTGGTGCCAACCATAAATACAGACGAAGGCAAGAATGTCCAGAGTGAGTGAGAGAGATCTACCAGTCTTCCACCAGAGATCTATTGGTCTACGTCCATAGCTCTACTACGATTATTGACTATGCCTACGTATCAGAACATTGCATACGACGATTATGTCTACGTACTAGATTGACTTACTCAGTTACATTTGCCTTAACCACTTAACAACCTCATACTGATATATATCCCTTTCCAGGACATATCAAATGGTGTGTTATGTAAAATCACTTGAAAAATTTAAACATCCCAATTGCAAACATTTCCAATTCTAGCAAAAAAAAAAAAAAAATTCCTTGAAGTAGTTCTTCCATTTTTAGTTACGTTTTTCTTCAAAAAAGGCTTTTGTATCTCTTCTTCATATAAAAACTAAATTCAGAAATCATCTTGATGTTTAGCATAACATTCAGGTTTTGCACTAATAAAAAAAAAAGCAACCAGTGCATTCATTGGCTTTATTATCAATAATAAAAATGGCTACATACACAGATATTTCATTTTGAAATCTGATATATTTTAACATTTTGTCATTTACAATGTTTTATATTAAATATACTACTTCGACTTTTCAAAATTTATCTATTCTTGTATCAAGGGATGCAAGAAAGATTTTGAAACTTCAAATAATTGAGAGAAAAATGTTTTAACATTACCAGGTTTAAATAAAATTTTTAATCCTCAAAATGGATATGTAAGAAAGATTTTCAATTTCAAATTGGTGTAAAAAGATTTTCAACCTCAAAGGGATGCAACAGATTTTGAAACTTCATAGCAGTGCAAAAAAGATTTGGGAGAATCAAAATAGTGCAAAATATTTTTCTAACATCTAAGAACAAAAATAATTCTGAATCCTGAAACTTTGAAAAGGTACAAGAAAAATTTTCACCTCAAAAAGTTGTAAGAAGGATTTTTTCCCTCCAAGGGGTGTAAGAAGAATTTTCCCCTTCCAAGAGGCATAAGAAAGATTTTCTCCCTCCAAGGGGTGTAAAAAGGATTTTCCCCCTCCAAGGGGTATAAGAAGGATTTTCCTCTTCCAAGGGGTGTAAGAAGGATTTTCAACCTCAAAGAAACATTTTGAAACTTTGGAAAATTTTACCCTCAAAAGTGTTTAAGAAAGATTTTCAACATCAAAAGAACTTAAGAAAGTTTTTCAGCCTCATAGGGTTGTAAGAAGAAAAGGTGTAAGGAAGATTTTCAATCTCTAAGGGATGTAAGAAAAATTTTGAAATCCGAAAAGAAGTTAAAAAAAAATTTGATACCTTGGAATGGTCTAAGATTTTTAACCCTAAAGCGGTGCAAGAAAGATTTTGCTATCTTAAAGGTATGCAAAAATATATTTTGAATAAAGGTTTTAAAGAATGGAAGGGGTGCTAGGAAAATCTGGAAATTTCAAAAGGGTGAATGAAAGATTTTGAAAGCTCAGAAGGTTAAGTTGGAAGAAAATACAAAAC